>BSBK01002454.1:777500-852500 GCA_027943335.1 Chamaecyparis obtusa | reverse complement strand
GATCGGGACATCGTGTGGATCCTGCAAGCAGGTAACTATGACTCTGTCCCTCAACCATATCAAACACGTTAGACATGAAGGTAAAACATACATGATAGCCATACACATGAAAGTATGGGGTAAGTAAAATCATAAACATAAACAACATTTTAAACATATAAATAATCATCATCAAAGTAACTAGCATCATCTAACTACAAATATATGATATCCCATAATTAACCAATTTATTAAATCACCATGTAATGTTATACATCCAAAACCACATAATAAAACTAAAATAATCAACACACACATAAAAGTGGCCTAAAAGAGTTTGGAAATATAAAACTGAAAAGTAAACTATGGGTGGGCACTACATCCACCTCCCTAAAATTAGGCTTACTCTTGGAAGTCTATAAAAAAATAGGGATATAAATCATGTAATCTCATTGCGTCCTCCCAAGTCACTAACAAATCATTAGTAGGGTCTCATTGGACCCTTACCTGCTCGATGGTATGATCCCTAAGGGTCAACTCTCATCATTAAAGAATGTGAACAGGCTCCAAAGCCAGCTGCTCGTCCTCTACCTACAAAGCATTCCAGCCAAGAACATGTGCAACATCTAGTATATACTGTCTAAGTACTGAAACATGGAAAACATCATGAACATGAGATAAGTTGGATGACAAAGAAAGATGGTAAAAAAATGGTCCTATCCTCTCAAGAATATTAAATGGGCCAACAAAATGAGGTGGCAACTTTGAACCCTTTCCATAATGGATCAGACTCTTCCACAGATGCACTCTCAAAAATACCTTAACACCAACTGCAAACTATCTATCCACTTTATGAGCATCTGCATACTTCTTCTGCCTATCCTAAGTTATGGTCACATGTTCGTGGATGTGTTCCACCTACTGCTCCATATCTCAAAGAATCTTAGGACCTAACAAAATACAATCATCTAGCCTATCCCAACTCAAAGGTGTACAACAAGGACAACCATACAAAGCTTGAAAAGGTGACATACCAATCAAACTATGATAGCCATTGTTTTAGGAAAACTCCACCAAATATCAATTAGTCCTCCTAGTGAGTATGTCTATCCATGAGATACATCCTCAAGAACCTAATTAACCCACTTTGTCTAACCATAAGTCTCACGGTGATATGATGATCTAAAATTTAGTTGTACTCCAAGATCATGTTGCAAATAAATCCAAAATGTAGAAGTAAATATTGGATCCCTATCTGATATAATCTTGCGGGGAATACCATGTAACCTCACAATATCCTACATAAATACTCTAGCTAGTGAAGCTACTATATAGGATGCTCTCATAGGATAAATGTGTGCCACTTTGGTCAATCATTCAAGTGTAATTGTGATGGTATCATGTCTGTGGGGAGTCATAAGAAAACCTATGATGAAATCCATCGAGATGATATCCCATTTCCATGATGGAATGAGATTAGGTTGTAAAAGTCTTGTTGAATGCTAGTGGTCTGCCTTAACTCTCTAACATTCTAGACATCTAGCCATAAAATCAACAATGATACATTTCATACCAAACTAGTAATATAGTTGTTGAAGGTCTACATGCATCTTCTTGATACTTGGATGTGCTGAATAAGGTGTACAATGAGCCTCAGATAAAATCAACGTACTAAGATCATCTAATGGAGGTATGCATATCTGGATCATATAACAAAAAAGACTATCTAAATCCAAAACATATTCTAAAAACCTACCTTCCAAAGGTCTCTCTGACTCAATCTCAGCTCTCACTTTCTTGTACCAAGTATCTATAGGAAGTTCCTGAAGTATACGACTCCACAATTCTACACCAAAGTTCAAAGCTGATATTTCATGCCTCTTATGACTCAAGGCATCAACTACCACATTTTCCTTACCCTGGATGTACTTGACCTCAAATTTATACTCACAAAGAAACTCCATCCATCACCTCTACCTAGCATTCATATTAGGCTGGGTAAAGATATGTTGTAAGCTGGGATGATCACTATGAAGCTCAAATGGATGTCCTAATAGAAAATGTCTCCATCATACTAATGCATGAACTAGTGTTGCTAACTCAAGATCATGTGTAGGATAGTTCAATTCATTCTCCTTGAGTTTTTAATATTCATAAGTAATCACATGTCCTTCTTGCATAAGGATCACTCCTAGACCTTCCAAAGAAGCATCAACACACACCATGAAATCACCTGTTGGGTTAGGTATTGCTAGGATAGGTGCACTAGTCAAACACTTATTGAGGTTTTAGAAAGCCTCTTCACACTTCTCTATCCAAACATACTTCTTCTCTTTCCTTTGGAGATAAGTAATTTGATGTGTAACCCTAGAGAAGTCTTCAACAAACCTGCTATAGTATCCTACCAAGCCCATTAAACTACAAACTTTGGATACATTGGTGGGGGTTGGCTAATCTACTATAACCTGAATCTTGGAAGAATCCACTAAAATACCATCACCTTATATTACATGCCCCAAGTACTGAACTTTAGACTAAAAGATGTCACTTCACTGCATTGGCATACAACTGATTGTCATGAAGACACTGCAAAACCAGTCATAGATGTTCCTTGTGCTCCTCTATGGATTTATAATATATCATCCAAGAAAACAAGAAAAAAATGATCAAGGTAAGAATGAAATAATCCATTCATTAGGCACATAAAAATAGACAGAGCATTTGTCAAACCAAAAGGAACTATTGTAAACTCATAATGTCCATAGTGAGTGCAAAATGTAGTTTTGTGAATATCTGCATCTTGAATGCGTAACTGGTGGTATCCTGACTTGAGATCAATCTTGGAGAATACCTTGGCTCCTTTTATCCAATCAAAGAGATCATCAATCCTTGGAAAAGGTTACATGTTCTTGATTGTTACCTTGTTCAACTCTCTATAGTCAATGCACAAGCATAAAGATCCATCTTTTTTCTTAATGAAGAGTACAGGTGCTCCCCATGGTGAGACACTTGGTCGAATACTACCCTTCACCAAAAGATCCTCTAATTGGAGCTTAAGATCACTCAAATCTTGTGTGGTCATCTGATATGGAGCTCTAGATATAGGTTGTGCTCCTGGAACAAGATCAATGTAAAAATCTATGTCACGCTTTGGTGGCATACCCAGAATTTCACTAGGAAAGGCATTGACGAATTCTTAATTATAGAAAATGCTTGACATCCCTTTTGCATGTTTCACTTGAGTTGCATAACATAAATCATAAGAAGAGATATAGGATGTTGAATTTCCACTATCTCATAATCCTTTCCAACATCATCTTTTCATTTGATTTTCATTTGTATACAATTGATGTTAGCTCCATGAGAACCTAACCAATCCATCCCAAGGATAGTATCATATGATCCCAAAGGAATCACATGAAGGTTAACTGTGGTGATGCATTTACCCAGGTTCAACTCACATTTATGTATTAGAGAGATTGTTGATATCCTTTCTCTAGAGGATAACTCTACTTGCTAACCAATGTCTTGCTTTACTGTCACTAGCCCACATTTCTCTACTATAAAAGGAGATATATAAGAATCTGTAGCTCCTGAATCAAATAAAATAGAAAGAGAAATACCTCTAGTAGCACCAAAAGTTTCTACCACATTTCCTTGATGATGATCCATTGCTACAAATACCCTGTGAGATCTGTCGGCATCCCCTACAGTAGGATCAGAAGCTGCATGTCTCTATCCTCAAAACTGTGATACATGTTGAGGACAATTCACTACAATGTGACCATACTGTCCACATGAGAAGCAACCATTGCATCTACCATGACCTCTCTTAATGAAGGGTGCACTAGACTACTTATAACTACCTCTTCTTGTATCTGAATGTGTGCTATGTGTAGGATGACTAGGTTGATTGTGCCTATTGTGCAAAACGTCATGAAAGTTCTTAGATTAAGGACCACCATTATGTGTTGGAAGATTCATCCCCTTCTGTTGCTGACTATGAAAGTAGGGAGGAGGTTTCCTGAATTTCCATGCACCTTGGTTCAGATTCCCTCTATAGCTTGAACGTGTAGGATCACCAGTGTGAAATCCTATCTGCCCACCATGCCCTAGAGCCAAATTTTCTTCCACCAAAGTAGCCTTAATAACTGCTTCCTTGAGGGTCTTGGGTTTGAAAACCTTAAGTCCTCTAATGATGCAACCATTGAGTCCCCTGATGAAATTTTGCAACATAAGTGGTGACTTATCACTAAATCTTGCATAGGGCTTGAGCTTGAAGAAACAACGCTCATAATCATGGACAGTCATAGATAGTTGTTGAAGATTGTGGAACTCATCTACACATTGTTGCTACCACTAATTGGATAAGAAGCATTCTTGGAAGTTCTTGATAAAAATTTCCCAAGTGACAATCTCCATGGTAAGTCCAGGTTTTTTCTCCTCAATTTTCCACCAAGAATCTACAAAACCTTTGAGGTTCATAATGACACATCTTGCCCAAACATTGGTATCAAACTACTGCATGGAAAAACATTGATTTAATGCAACGCGTCAAGTTTCTATCTTGAAACTAGTGCCAAGACCATTAAAAGGAGAAGGTCATGATCTCATAAGGTCACTCATCTAATTTTCCTTTATGGCTCCCTATCTAAGGGTAGTGTCCCTTCCTATTAGACTTTTGGATCTCTATCATTCCTCATTGTTAGAATGGTGTGATGCTTCCTATTTTGCCTTGTCTTGCATAGGTAGACATTTTAGGATAGTTTGGAGAATCTGCATAGCATTGAGTTAACCTAAATCACCATGATGTTCACCACCATCCTCTTCCTTACTCTCCTCAACTCTCTGACTCATAAGAGGGCTAGTAAATATGCTCCTTACACGTCCTCTACTACAACCTCTACTTCGTCCTCTAGCAACAGATGTAGTTTCAATGACCATTTTCCTACAACATTCAACAAGAAGAATGATATTTTAAGAAAATAAGATGCGAAGAATTCATAAAGTAATAGTCTAAAAAATAAGAGTGTTATATGTCTAAGTTTTATTTCACATTTTAACTACTAGAAATCTAATGGGTGTACAAAATTCCTAGAGTTCCTAGTATCGAAACATGGGCTCTAATACCAAGTGTAATGCCCCGCTAGGGAACCTAGGAGATATTAACCTAAAACATGTTACTAAGTTTACAAAAAAAAAAAATTTCTTAAGATTTTACAAACAATATTGAATAACAAGTGGAAGTAAAACATAAAGTCCATATATACATATAAACATAACCTCAAATTTAGAAATTAAAAATCTCAAGGGTTCCTTGACATAGAGTTACATAAATATAATTAAATATATTAATTACAATAGTCATCTAAATCTTCCACATAGTACATCATAAATAAATTTGAATTATATAATATATATGACAAACCCACATCCACTACACAATTCATAGGGTATGCAAATATAACTGAGTACAAAGTACAAATAAATAAAGAATAAGAATAAGTCTCCCAAGAAGATAGGATAATAAGTAACTACAACAAGGATCATTTAACACTGGTACAGGAATGTTAGAGTCTCAAATGGTAAAATAATCACTACCTCTTGACCTCATGGAAACTTGTGGTTCTACTCCCACCATGTTGAGGAGATAACATCATACCCCACTTAGATAACAATACTTAAATCACTCATCAGGTAATACTAAGAAAGGGTCCTAGAAGTTCCTATCTTAAGGGTACAACTCAATAACTCAAAGGTATACATACTAACCCAGAGGAAACCAACACGTGTAGGAAACCTAAGATGAAATCAAGGAAGTGTCATCACATATATCAAGCTCTTATAATAATCTTACTTGACTCCAACTCCCAAGTGTGATCATATGCAGAACCTGAAATCCTCTCATGTAGAAAAGGATAACTGATCATGCCAGAACTCACTGCCACTACTAGATGGGAAATCATCTTCTCCCACTACCATTCTTAACCTATACTAGCACTCAAGACATGGGCAAGGAATCCATTATCTTATTAATTCATTTAAAAACCCCATTTAATTTATATTATCACTTGTTTGAGTAACCTACTAAGGATACCCAAGCAACCACTTTTGGGCTTTGACACCTCCAAAGAAAGCCAGTTCCCCTTTAACACCCATATAACCTACCCTAGATTCATAAATCTCAAAACATAACTCGTAGGTCATCATGAATCATGACATCAAAATCTGGTTCCAAGATATAAAAGGAACATACATAAACCACTTCCATCATAATAAAATCAACTTCCATAAGGTTGGGATATAACAAAGATCGACTGCCACAAAAATATGCAAGACAAACAAACACATTAACCCTAACCCCGCCTCTGGTAAAAATCCTAAAAGGATGACAAAAATATTCCCTTCCAACCCATAAACATAGAAGGAGAGAAAAAAAAAAACATGCAAAATAATTTAATGAATAATAAACTAATTTGTAAAGTACCGTTACATAAATTAATTTATTAAATAATCACTGATCAAACTATAATTACATCATCGAATGAAATTCCAAAATCAAGCAAATCAATTTATAATGTTTAAAATAAATTAATTCTAGGTTTAAAAATTACCAACACAATATAATTTACACATTAAGAATACTCCTCCCTAAAAGAAAAGGTCAAGCAAGAATCCAATCATACTTTTAAACCCTTAGAGCCCGTTTGGTTCCTGGTATTAACCTGGAATAGTCATTATTTAATGCGAGAATAAAGTAATTTGCCGTTTGTGGCCATTTTTTGAATTCCCAAATTAGAAAATTAATCTCCATTTTTGGGCCAATGCTTGGATTAACTAATTCAAAAAAAAAACCTAGAATTCATTTTTTATTCTAGAATAAGCTATTCATGGATTCGAAATTACAACAAATTGAATAAGTCGCTAGGTCTGTGCATGAACGGTTAAGGGATTATAATCTTATTTTTTTAAAGTTAATAATACATATTTTAATTTAAAAATATATAAGTTAAAAATACATATATATTTTAATTAAAAAACCATCAACAAAAATGATAAGTTCAAAAATTAAAATTTGTAAGAAAATATTTTTTTATAATTATAAATTTTTAATAAGTTAAAAATACATATTGTTCAAATTAATTAAAAAAATGAAAAATAATCCTTATTCCAATTCCACATCATGGGATCCAAAAGCATAATAGATTAATTCCCAGTCATTTTCTAGGTGCACCAAACATGTCCAAACCTTATTCCAGCTTTCATTTTCAGGATTAATTAATCTGAGAATAGGTCCTTATTCTAGAATAGGCCTATTCTGGATAAATTAATTCCATGCACCAAACGGATCCTTAATAAAATATGTATCCAAAACTATTAAACAATATTAATATTAACAAGTGTTAAAAATTATATTATATTATATATATAAAAACTTTAACCTTTAAATTTTATTAAATAATTTATATAGATAAAAACTAAATTATTATTATTATTATTATTACCAAAATTATTTAATAATACAAAAAAAATTTAATTTTTAAAAAAAAAATTGCCAAAGACAAAAAAATGTGGGGGGCACAACCCTCCCACTGCTGCCTACGACAACATTGCCATAACAGTGGTTGTCGTGGCAGCCCATGCTGCTAATGGAAGCACTATCATAGCAACCTAGGCTGCCTACGGTAGTAGCTGCCATAGAAGCAAAGATTGCTACAACAATCGTAGTCATATGGCTGCTGTCGAGGGGTCAGGTAAAACTCCCGCCCCAATCTATAATATATTTTTATTTTTAAAATTTAAATTTAAAATATCAGAGATATTTCTTTGATAAAAAATAGCAAGGACACACACAGATATATATATATATATATATATATATATATATATATAGAGAGAGAGAGAGAGAGAGAGAGAGAGAGAGAGAGAGAGAGAGAGAGAGAGAGAGAGAGAGAGAGAGAGAGATTACCATAAAATTTATAAAACCCTAACTATGTTAAAATGAGATATAAACATGGTATTGTCTAACATACCAAGCGTAAAAAAAAATAAAAAGCTTAATAACCAAAATTTTCAAGCATAATAAGAATTCAATGAAATACAAATCTATCACCCAGATTTAACATGCACAAAGAAAACAATCTTTTCTAAAATAAATGAAATTAATCTATGAGGGATTTCAAACCCTACCTCAAACCACTACTGAAGAAATATGACGAAGACTAGAAAAACGTAGAAAAATCCCAAGCTTTCACAAAAGAATCCTTCCATTCAATTTCTTCACCCAAATTTGCAAACCTGTGTGTTTGAAAACAATGGCCAAGCCCTCCCAATATAGTAATTTGAACTCAACCATGCAATTTTGGAACTCAACCATGCAATTTATGAACTCAAATCAACTCAACAACTTTGTTTTCATCAATTCCCTTTTTCACATAATTTACTCAATTCTAATTCGTAACTCAAGTACTTTTGCATTCCTTGTTTATGTCAATTCACTTAACTTCTAATTACTTTATTCTTTTATTATTTATTCTAATTGATTTGTGCAACTAAATTTCATATCAATTTAATTAAAATAATATTATTTTATTCCTAATATTATTTACCCAAATGATAATTTATTTTCAATTAATAAATTTATCTTATATTTGAAAATTTAAATTTGATAATTACTTAAATCTTTAAAGAAGTGTATTTAATTAATTTTCGTTAATTAAATACTTTTATTTCCATAAATATACTTTTAATTAAATCTTTAAATTTAATAATTGTATTTAATTAATTTTTATTAATTAAATACTTTCACATTTAATTTTCTATATTTAGTAAGATCTAATTTATTTAAACCACATAATTAATCTAAATAAATTATTTAATCATAACTATCACACCAACTAGCCAAAGACCAACTTAACCTAATAAAACAATAATCATGCTCAAGGGAAAGGCTATGAACTCACGTCACCTAGATGAATTTAGAAAGGGTAAAATATCATAAGCTTGTCCATTATTTCAGGACAATAAAATGACTTAGGTTGGGATTTGGATCTGAATATTATCTCCCCTATCTTACCATTGAGACTTTGTGATAGGGCACACTCATCCTAACAATTCAGGGAAGTCGATGTTTGGTACCTACAAACCTACATAAAAGACAAGCATGTACATATATATACATATATACATATATACACACATATACATATACATATACATATACATATACATATACATATACATATACATATACATATACATATACATATACATATACATATACATACATACATACATACATACATACATACATACATACATACATACATATATATATATATATATATATATATATATATATATATATATATATATATATATATATATATATATATATATATATATATATATAGACACACACACACACACACACATATACATATAACAAGCAATGACAGGGATTGGGTCATCGTGTGGATCCCGCAAGTAGGTAAATATGACTCCATCCCTCAACCATATCAAACATGTCAGACAAAAAGGTAAAACATACATGATAGTCATACACATGCAAGTATGGGGTAATTAAAATCATAAACATAAACAACATTTTAAACATATAAATAATCATCATCAAAGTAACTAACATTGTCTAACTGCAAACATATGATATCCCATAATTAACCAATATCAAATCACCATGTAATGTTATATATCCAAAACCACATAATAAAAATGAAATAATCAAAAAACACATAAAAGTGGCCTATAAGAGTTTGGAAATATAAAATTGAAAAGTAAACTCTGGGTGGGCACTACAGAGGATGACTTTAATACCATAAACACGGGAAAATGGAGTGGCTCCAGTTGGTGCACAGATGGAAGTGTGGTAAGCCTAGAGGGTATGGTTTAATTGGAGGTGACAATCAAAACCAACATCATCGACTGTCTTCTTGAGCATTCTCAAGATGGTTTTATTCATAGCCTCTGCTTGACCATTACCTTGTGGGAAGTACTTGGAGGAACAATGATGGGTAATGTTGAGCTTATTACATATCTCTCTAACATCCTTATTCATAAATGGGATCCATTATTAGTAATGATGTCCTGAGGAATGCCATAGTGACAAATAAGGTAATTCAGGATGAACTTTGATATCTACTTTTCAATGGTGTAAGTAAGGGGAGGAATGCCATAGTGACAAATAAGGTAATTCAAGATGAACTTTGATATCAACTTTTCAATGGTGTAAGTAAGGGGATTGGCTTCGAGCCATTTAGTGAAGTATGCACTAGAGATAATGATGTGTAGTAAATTTGGCAAAGAATATGTATGTAATGACATGCAATGGGTAAAGGGAGTAGTATACATGTATATAATTCCTAGGGGGAGTTATTATGCTATCTAGGATTAGTTAATTGTTTTTGCAAAGTGTCTAAGCAATGCATAAGTGAAAAATACATCACAATGCAAAAACAATGAACTAATCCTAAATAACATAATAACTCCCCCTAGAAATTTTTATACATGTATACTACTCCCTTAACCAATTACATGTCATTACATACATATTATTTTCTAAATTTACTACACTACTCCCACTTTGACAACAATGACAAAGGAATTACAAAAGTAGCAAAATTTTATTTATGTAGAGTAGCATAACCTATTTACATTCTATTGAAGATATCATTGTAATTACTCTTTAGAATCTAAAGATCATTGACCCAATTTTTCCATAGATCTTCCATGATGAAAATTTATCCACAAAGCAAAAATGCTAACGCCTCAAGACTTTCAACAGTGTACACATTAGGGTGTGCCAATACCTTCTTTTCTTCCTTCACAACTCATTGCAAAATATCTAACTTGGGAATCAACAAGCTCTGCAACTTCATCAGATTATCCATCCTTTTGTCCTTCTCAACTCTATATGATTTTAGTTTTTAATGTGTTACCCTCGACATTTTCCTCACTCTTGATTTTAGTTTTGGTCAGTAAAAGTTCTGTGTTGAACTTGAACTTGAAATTTGTCAAGCTCAAGTTCAAGTTCAAGATCCGTAATAAGTAGAAGTGTGTCTCTGTTCACCTATTCCCATTGGTCAGTTTGTCAGTCTTCTTGTAAAGTTGAACCTGAACCCCGAACTTTGTTAAGTTCAAGTTCAAGTTCAAAGTGTAATATCCAAGAGATGGAATATTTGGGAATTTTGTCCTATTCCTCTGCAAGGAAGTTGCCTTTTCAAGAAACATGGATATCAAATCAAATTATGGAATGTTGTCGTGTGAAGTTACCAAATCTGATGGGACAGTACGAGCATACAAAATTAAGACATGACAGCTGGCGGTGCGATGAAAAAGGGTCATTATTGCGAAGAGTATGGTAATCAGAAGATGTTATTGGGAACCGAGAAACTTGTGCCGATTTGACATGAAATTGAATGAGAAAAGACTTAATATGTCACATTGATGATTTCTCCATAAATGCATTTATTATAACTGTCATGTAGAAATCTATTCAGGATTCTTATCGGCCTTATTAATAAATTGAAACTTTTATTAGCATATTGATTATCATTTGCTTGCGGAGAAAGGAAGCATCAGAGATTATGGTAAGAAAATTATAGAAAATTGGTGTGCAAACAACTAGTGAGTTATCCTCCTCGCAACTTTCAATTTGTTGAAGAAGATTGTTGCTATATTGTAAAAATTCTCTTCTTTTCTATTAAGATGCCTTTGTTTCGCTCAAAGCTCCCAAAAGTTGAAAACAAAACCCATTTGTTAGTATCACTCCCAGACATTTTTCATACATCTTTGGTTAATTTAAGTGTAAGGGAGTTATGTGATACAGTTAGTAATGCTTCAAAGGGTTCTTTCTCTAAAAAGATAGCAGGAAGCGGATTAATGGAAGCCGTTGCTTTTTCCTTGACCTTAGTATGTCATGAGCTTGTACTAGAATGTGTAAATAGATATGATGGTAAGAGTAGGTGCATCAAGGATTCCTCAGGGGAAATTTTAGTAAAACTCAGTTGAGAAACACTGATAAAAGCTCTTAAAATCCCTCACAAAGAACCTTATGAGCCCTGGACTTATGCAGAAGCGGCTCGTGTGTACAAGGAGGATAAGAAAAGATACAATTCCTTGATTGCTCAAGGCTGGTTGGAGAAACCAGAGAAGGGAGGCTCACGGTTTCCCAAAACCCTCACAACTGAGCATTTTCATAGGGAAATTGAAGACATTATCTTTCTTTTAAATAGGGTCAAGGGAAATGAGCATGCCTTCCATTGGGAAGACTGGATGTACTGTTTCATCTAGAAGATTTTGGGGGGTGAAAAATTTATTGACCGGGCTGACCTAATTGCAAAGAAGCTTCATAGAGAACTTCTAAATGTAACCAATTTAACCCCTTTCTACATGACATCCTACCTTATATATGTTCTTGTCTGTTGTAAAAATTGGGAGGGTCTTCCTCATGAATCATGAAATAATGATATGAAGATTTATGACTACTACACATGTTTGCAGAGTGAAAGATTTTCAAAAGATTTCAAAACAGTCAATGATATATTTTTGGGTAAGCTGGTTTTTAGTTTACGCAGGAAAGAAAATAGAAGACTCACTGAAGAGGCAAAGAAAGTAATAAATGTTTATGGATGTCACTTTATCCAGTTCCCTAGATTTACTTATAAAGATTTATGACTACTACACATGTTTGCAGAGTGAAAGATTTTCAAAAGATTTCAAAATAGTCAATGATATATTTTTGGGTAAGCTAGTTTTTGGTTTACGTGGGAAAGAAAACAACAGACTCATTGAGGAGCCAAAGCAAGTAATAAATGTTTATGGATGTCACTTTATCCAGTTCCCTATATTTACTTATATTAGAGTTGGAGCTTTTGACGGAGAACCTCTAAGACTGCCTAGATACTGTTTGGATAATATAGTTTTGATGAATATTTGCAGGCAGTTGGATATTGTTGAGCCAAAATTTGGTAGCTCTAAAAAGTCCTCAGGTGTTTTATTTCCTATTGAGTTAGGTCACTATAGGTGTAAGAGTTTTCAGGATGCCCTGACAATGGAAGGGGAGCTTCACACTCTGAACTTAAAACTTTACACCCCTAGAACAAAATTTGATTACAGAGGTTTTTCTAAGTCAAATCTTAATGTCCCTGCTACATTTATGCATGTTCCTGAACTTGATGATTACTGGGATAACTGATTAGATGAGCTGGAGGTTAGAAGGAAGTTGTGGTAGGATGACTTTCAGATAGATCATCACCTTCAGGTTGGATTTGGATATAGACCGTGTTGAAGAAGATGAAGAGGTGGACATGCTTGATTCACAATTCCTTGAGAAAGTTGAGGCCCTTCCTATCCCAGAGGTTGATTGGAAAAAAATAGAGGAATGTGATCTATAGTCTAGAATGGCTAATGTTGTCAGGAGAACATAAAATTGGTTACTGGAAAAGAAGGCCCCTAAGATTATTCCCCAGTCTTCTAAAAAGAAAGTGAGATCCAAGAAAAGAAATTCCTCAAGAAAGGCTTATGTTTTGACTAACTCTGTTGTTAATAAATCTCTTGCAAGTAATATTGAACTTGAAGTTGAACCAGCTAGCCTGGAAGTTCAACTTCAACTGGATCCCACCACATGGATAACCTGATCAAGTTCCAGGATAAAGAACAAAGACAAAGAACCGGTTGTAGATTCCAGTGTTATTGTAGATATGAATCCTTCTGAGACTAAACCACAAGAATATCTAGTTCCAGAATTCAATTCACCCAATATGTCAGATAGCCAGTGAATGCAAGATGGTTTGAAAAACTCTCCAAAATATTATCTTGATCTCCTGAGTAGCTACAACACATAGAAAAAGACTACTTTAGCTCCACAATGGTTGGAGAACTCCATTGCTAAGAAGATAAGTGTCGTTCCTCTATCTCTACCAATTGAGGACATGGTGAGTAAATGTTTGGATAACACTTTGAAGGACAAAAAACCAAAACAGAGTCCAAAATTGAGTTTGATGAAGGTACTAGCCATTGGGTAGCATAAATTGTGAAACCAACAAATGATAAAGGAAATGAAGAAGTTACTGCACAATATTATCAAGTGTTGAAGATTGATTTGGGAAAAGACAGAGTTTCAGATATAAAAATATTTGAGGTTTCAAATAGAAAGATTGCTAACAGGGTTTGGAAGGATGCGAAGGATAAACAAGAGATGAAGGAAGCGATGAAAATCATGGCTCAGTACATTCATGTCATTCAGCATCTAAAGCCTTTTTTGTTAAGTGAGATGCTAGCTTCAATTGATGTCAAATCCCTGATTAACCAGAAGTTTCTTGATCAAGTACAGAGGAATAAGGTTGTCACCAAAACATTTGAAGGGTGGATCAAGTATGTAAAATCTAAAGCTACTAAACATTTAAGTTGCTTGAATCAGTCCTAGAATGAGGCCAAAAACCTTATTAAGAAGGTTGGTTCAATTATTGATGGATGGGAAATAGAAAATGGAAGCAGGGTGAAAGAGATCCAGTGGATGGAGGAAATTCAAGAATATGGCTTGCAAATGTTTCTTCCAGAGAGGCCTATTCAAGGTTTAGATGACAAAACCTTGTACATCCTGAAAGAATGCATTGAATAGAGAAATGAAGCCATGGAATAGGGAATTTATGAGGTTAAGGATCTTCTTAAGGAGCTGGAGATAATAAAGGATATAATCCTGAATGATATAGACTGTATTGATAAGCAGTGTTCTAAGGTTAGAGAGGAGTCAAACAGATCGGTCGAGAAGGTCATTGAAAGTGTTCAAATTCAATTCAATGAGCTTTGAGAGATGAAAATGCTGACTATGTAGGACTTTTCTAAAGTCGCACACATGGAATAAATTATCCTTTTTAGCAGAAACACCTAGAGATGCATGATGGGAAAGTAGCACAAATTAAGAAAGATAAGGTGGTGTGGAAGCAGAGGATTGCTTACCTTGGATTGCCACATTAGTAGGTGATTTATATGTTCACTATAGCATATGAGGATTGGAAAGAGGCCCAACTGGTGTCAACCTCGACACCTTAGCTCCTGAAGACACTTGGATAATTCTAGAAGGCATTTTCATGCCCCAGTTCCACTTTTCCCACTTTATACTTTTAGTCAGTTATTTAACTAAAAACTATTTACCTTTGGTGAGGTAGTTTTTAATCTAGTTGGTTTTTAAAGCCCTATGTGGCTATATATTAATGGACTTAAGACTTATTTAAGGTCAGCTCTCTGATATTTTGAAAACTATTTTTTGAAAGTCTATGCTTTAGTTTTCTTTGGACTATTATGATAGAATGTATATGAGATCTTGTGGTTTTATATATATATTTTAAGCTTTCAGAAGTGGTAAATACTATTGTTAATCAATATATGTGATCTATTTTTCCTATGGAGATGAATCATATTTGATGGAAGCTTAGTTGTTATATGAGTTGATTGAATGTTTGAAGCAACAGAGAGAGTTTGTGTGTAAATCTTTAGTTTTATGCTTGTGGATAATTTTGATAATTAGATTTGAGTGACCTTGAAATTGCACATTCCTTTCGTATTGATGAAATGAATCTTTTAACTTTAAGTATTTTTTGGTTAAAAATACCCATAAATTTCATTCTCTGTTGAATAAGATTAAATTTATAGCAAGGCAACTGCACCTTGATAAATTGTAGAGAGTTTTCTATTAAAGAAACTCAGTTGTTAGTTATGTGATTGATTTTCCCTTTTAGCTTATTAAGAGTTTCTTTTAGATCAATCTTGAGAAAGGAAGAAACTGTTCACTAACAGTTTTTGGTGACTTTGCTGGGGAGTTGCATGTTTATTCTTTGTTAAAATGGTTTTGCCTATCATAGGTGAACAACTAGTATTACATCTAAATTTAGGTTTCCAAGACACACAAGAGGATCTCATTTAAGATTTGAATTCTTTTGCTTGGGTAAATAAAATAAGTAACCAACAATATCTTCAAATCCAACAAGTGCTTGAGAGAGAAGAAGAAATTGGTGAGAGATTGAGAGGTATACCCATTGCTCAAGAAGCAGTTGCAGTAAATAGAATAGCTAGAGCCAATTAAGTTTTCTCGAAGCTAGTAGATACAATATATATGAGAGGAGACTGGGAAAAAGGTTTGATTGACTCAGATTTTGAAGACCTAGCAAAGCTTGACTTTAAATGCCAAACTCCTTCTAAAGAAAGACACTACAAGACAGCTAGTAGACCTTCCTCTCCCACTAAAGTAACTCTTGTAAGTTCTTTTCAATCCTTGGTGCCACAAGGAACCCTAGTCCCCACCTTCATAAATTTGTAGCCTTTAAACATCATCTTGCCTCCCATGGCCCAAAATCAACCTTGGGGTGCGGCTGTAGGACCTTTAAGTTTAGGGGCAAATTTGGGTAATTTGCCTAAAGGTCGGGATATTCTACCCAAATTCAGTGGTGATGGAAAGAAATCCCCTGAAGACCATTTGAATGCATTTAACACAGCATGTGTAATTTTGGTTGTTGGTAATCAAGGTGTAGTTGTAAGGCTTTTTATTCAAACATTGACAAATGCTATAGCAGATTGGTTCCATAATTTTCCCCATGCCTCTATTACTGATTGGGATACCATGAGAAGAGCTTTCAAAGCTAGATTTAAATTAGTTGATGACACTAACATGCTCTTAATTAAATTGAGTCAAATGAAGAAAGAGATTCAAGTACCAATGTGGGAGTTTGTAGCAAGATATAACAAGGCAATTCAAAAAATTCCAACTGCGAGTAGACCTAGTGATGATAATCAAAAATGGTTTTTCTTGAATGCTATGCCTCTCGATGTTGTGTTCCCTTTAAAAAGAGCCCAACCAATCACCTTAGATTCTGCCCAAACTCTCACTATTAAATTGGAAGATGACCTAATCACAACTGGTAAATGGAGAAAGGATGTGCAGACACCCAATTCTAAAGCTTCTACCTCTTCATCATCAGATCATGCGATACAAAGATTAATGAATGACCTAATAACAATCAAGAAACATTTACCTAAGGCTATAAGCCCTTATCAGGACATTCCTCACAAATATCCAAATCAAGGAACTTCAAATGCATGGAAGCAATTTAGTTTACCCCCTACACAGAAAAGACTCCAAATTGAACCTCCTCCAAGTAAAAGCAACATGTGCATTTTTCATCTCACTGATGAAAATGAAGGGACTTCATGTCTTGAAAACATATGCTATGAACAACTTGAATTAAAAAAGAAACTGCAACAAAAGTGATTGTTGAAGATATATCCTCTGAGATACCTGGTGACTCTGGAAATTTCTACTTTGAATATGAATCAAACTCTGAAAGGGGCGGTGATATATTGGTAACTTTAGGGGATCCCTCTTCTTCATGTTTGACAAGGAATCAACATGGAGGGAAAGCAAATAGTTGGTCGACGACACCAACCAAAGATTTTGGAGGTCAAACCAGTGATAATCACAAGGTCCCAAAGGCAAGTGGTCCAGAGATTCAAATTTTAAAAAGGTCTGAATCTGAATCTCCTTTCAATATAATTGATTGTTGTAAAACTTCCAGAATACAAATTTTCCCTACGGACTACTTAAAAATGAATCCTCAAGAGTTGGATAGATTGGTTAATTATGTTAAGGGTTCTCCTGTTGAACCTAAACCTCAACAGACCAATAATACATGTTTTAAAGGGGAGACTAAAAATAAAGAAGCTAAATTTGAATAGAAGCCTGTAGAAAATCCTACTTTTTCTATTTCCTCTAGTTTGAAACCAGAGCCCTTTTATGTGTCCTTGTTTATTCATGGTTTCAAAATAAACAATTGTATTATTGATTCAGGGGCTTCAGATAATATCATGCCCTCTTCTATAGCCAAAGCATTAGATCTTCCTATTACTGCCACTTTTGGCCATTGTTACTCCATGGATTCTAAACAAGTTCCACTGATAGGTCAAATCAAGGATGCTCAGGTTGCATTAGCAACCTTCCCTGAAAAAATATTGAAGCTAACAATTCTAGTGGTTGATATTCCAGCTAGCTATGGAATGCTACTAAGTAGAACCTTTTGTAGGGATTTAGGTGGTGAGATAAAATTGGATTGGTCTCAAACCATAGTTCCTATAGGAAATAAGAAGGTTTCTCTACTCCCAGAACCCAAGTCCAAGTATACCGTCTTCCCCTCAAAAGACCCCAAATCTCAAATTTTGTATCAAGAATCTAATTTTTCTAACTACGTTATCATGCCAGAGAATGATGTTCCAGGACCTATTTCGACAAATGAAAATATTCCTTGGATTCTTGAGTTTGATGGTAGTTGTTCTACCGCTAGATCAGGAGCAAGTGTAGTCCTTATTTCCTCTTTTGGACTCAAACTTCCCTTTTCATTTAAGTTGGAGTTCAAAAACACAAACTACACAACAAAATATGAGGCCCTTCTGCTAGGTCTGGAAGAAGCAAAAAAAATAGGATTAAGGTATTGAGAGCACGTGGTGATGTAGAATTAATTGTAAAGTAGGTGAAGAATTTATTTTTTGTGAAAAATGAGAGGCTGAAGCATTATAGGAACAAGGTTTGGGATGAGATAGAGTGGTTTGAGGCTTTCTCAATTGAGTCTATACCAAGAGAATATAACTCAAGAGCCAATGCCCTAGTAGGATTAGCCTCCCTGCTAATTCCACATCCAAACTTTAGAGAAGATTGTTATATAATTAAGGTTATACATAGGCCCAGTGTACTCAATTCTCTTTCCTGGTTATTTTTTGAGACAATGCCCACATTAATGAATTCTTGCAAGGGTTGGACAAATTTTCAACTAATTATTTTGAAGGATGAAGGTCTAAATGTTATAAAGTTTGCCCAAATAAAGATGTGATCTCATCAGAAGAGGTGTTTCAGCTTAAAGGCAACCCTATACCTAAATGACTAGTGGAATTGGAGAAACTCTTCGATAGGAGGGACTATTTTTTTAATCAAACTGCCATATCAAATAACATTCCTTCTAATGAATATGAAAAGATAAACATTAGAGATGAGTATAATCCCAAGCTAGTAAACCTAGGGGTATGTTGTGATGATGATGAGAAGAGCCATTTTACCAAGTTATTAAGAGAGTATGGAGATGTTTTCACTTGGTCCTATGATGATTTGAAGAATTTCAAACAGGGACATTTGACACATCACATTCCTTTGAAACCTGGGACATCCCCTTTTTGCCAGAAATTGAGGACCTATAATCCAAAGGTAGCAGATGCTATCTTTAAAGAGGTTGACAAAATGCTTCAGGCACACATAATCTTCCCTATACACCACTCTACGTGGGTGGAAAATATAGTTCCTATATGGAAACAAAGTGGAGAAATAAGGATTTGTGTGGATTTTAGGAATCTCAACCAATCAAGTCTTAAGGATAACTATTGGGTGTTGTTTTTACATGAGATAACAACTAGGAATTTACGTAAGAAAATTCCCCTCTTGGAAGAGTGATGTGAATCAATCTCAAGGTTCCTTTTGGGTTGGGTCCCAACCACTTGGATAGCTCAACTGAAGATAAATGTGAATCTATTCACAAGGAGGCCTTACTGGTTCGTATCTCAAAGAGGGTTGCAAAACAAACTTCAAAATACCACAATTTTTCTCTTTTTTGGGTTTTTAGATTTTAAAACAAAAGCAATGTTAATCTAATTAATCTACAATAATTGATTTGCAAAGAAAGTAAGAAGTAGGGTAACGAGAATTTGAAGGAAATTACTAAAAAGAAACTAATGGACATAAACCAACATCACACTATGCGAATTAAAAGACTGACAAGATGAGGAAACCCACAAAATAGAGATCAGAATAAATCACAATCTTCAGCTAGGTAGATGCAATCATCAATGGAAATAAACGTAGACGTATGATAAGCCAAAACTCATCAAATCATGAATCCACCACATATGTGCACACATGTGAGACAGGTTTATCTTTAAAGCACCAAAAGAAAGATCTTCTCGATAATTCATTACAATAAAGTAATATAACACCAGCAAACACTGAACTAAGGAATCATAGATTTAAACCACCACACAATCAATTGGCTCTTTGAAATAAATAAATGAGCAATTCACACATTCATAAATCTTGCAAAGATGGTAGAAGAATCACACCACTATTGAAGCACCAAATGTATGTATTGCATTAATGATAAAATCTGACCCTCATTACATTGAGTTTATACAATTTATAGAGTTGTGCTCTTATTTTTGTAGCTAGGGTTTTAGCTACATCTAAAACTTGGAAATAAATTAAAACTATAGATTACATTAAAGAAACTACCTCTAAAAACAAGTTAAACTACCCTAGCAGGGAATTAAACCTCATGCATTAAAAAAATTAGAGCAGATCATGCATCAAATGGCTCAAAGCGCAATTGGGACTCATGCAAGCTCTTGATGAAACTTCATGATCCTGTTCATAATCCTTTTTATATAGCTTCTCCACGTGGACTCAACTGAAAGAGGCCTCCAAACCATGCAGAAATGATCCAATAAAAGTGATCCAGTAGACTAAAAAATCAAGTCTGAGATGACTGAAGTCAAATGGTGGACGTGCCCAACAATCAGGAATCCCAACGGTTGCCCCCAAAAAATGAAGCTCCAAAATAGACTAAGTGCCAAATCTTCTTTTTCTAAGTTTTGGACTTTGGACTTTCGAAGGCCAAAAATTCTCTAGGGCTGAAATGCTGCAAATCAGGGTCTTCAAAAATGGCTAAGTGTAAAAACTATCTTTTTCCTACACAAAATTTGGCTAAGTCCAGATTGGACGCTTATTGTCTTGGGAGTATTTTTGGGTGAGCCTTGTGGAACCTATCCATAATCTCTAGCACCTCTTCAAAGTTACCCATTTTGACCCCTTCAAGGAGTTCTTGTTGTCTCTCTCAGAAGGTGACCAATTCCACTGCAAACCCCTTTATCTCCTCTTCTCAAGATAGCATCTTTTGAATTTCCTCCTTCTGATAGAACATCTTTGGAGGTCCTCTTTTGTTTTAACTCCTTTGAATATACCCAGATACTGATTGACAATGACATTTACAGAATGCATAGTTTTATCATCATCTTCATCATATAAGTCTAAGTCCAATCCATCAAAGAACTTATGCATTTCCCCAACAAAAAGTAGACTATCATCTCTCTTTTTATCCAACCTTTTTAGTACCTTCTCAAAAATGGTCAAAGCTCCAGTTATATCCTGGATCCACTTCCCAAAATTGTCCAGCTCTGACCCTTCATACACCTTCACCAAAACTTGGAAGCATTGCTTCCGTATTACTATAAGGTCGTTAGTGCCTTTTTCCACTTTAGAATCTTCTCCTCCATACCGTCCTCTTCATTCATGATCTCTACCAAGGAGGTGATTCCTTGAAGAATACTTTGAAACTGCCTCAAAATCCTCTTGAGAGAGACCTTGGCAAACTCCTCAAAATTGGCCTTCCAATCTTCACACGCTTGAATAAAATAATATGGAACATCTTTTGAAATATATACCTCACCCCTTTTCTCCAAAATAGCCTATAATGAGGCCTCAGGGTTATTAGGATCAATGGGACCCATTATCTTAAGAATGAACTTTTTCATGGCCTCATTCTACTCCATCAATGCTTTTATCTTCTCTTCATCTTTATCCATGAAGCCCAAAGCATGCTTCAATCCGAGGGTAGCCAGAGTTTTACTCCCTTCTCTAGTTGGCTCTCCCAAATCTACTTCCTCCAACATGTAGTCATCTGAGGTGACTTCAGTTGTACTAATACTCATTGTAGGGACAACCACCTGAGCCTTCCATCTACCCGTTTGGTCTTGAGTTACATATGATAGTGTCCTTGCTCAGGTGCTAGATCCGGCTTGATGGAATGCTCACCCTAATGTAGCCATATCTGTTTCATCATCCATATATATCCTAGTCCTTGGCTGAATCTCCTTGGTAAACCAAGTGGGTTTTGAAAAGGCATGGAGGGGTTTATAAGGAGCTGCTACAGTCGAGGTAGTCATAGGGAATTATATTTGTGTTTCCTCATGACTCTCCTCCTCTCCTCCTCCTATTTCTTGTTCTTCCATTACATTTAGCTCTCCCTCCTCATGTGTATGTTCTTCCTCATGCATCTACTCTTCTTCACCAACCTATTTCTCTGATCCATCCTATCCCTCTGATAGTATCTCACCGACTACCTCTATGTCTTTCTCTTTCTCTTAAGACTCTTGTGTCAGTGTTTCAATGTGGGCCAATGGTGGAACGGGAGCTCAGGAAGGAGGGTTTTGTACGGGAGGAATTAGAGAAACAAGAGGAG
Organism: Chamaecyparis obtusa; assembly: GCA_027943335.1. NCBI lineage: Eukaryota > Viridiplantae > Streptophyta > Pinopsida > Cupressales > Cupressaceae > Chamaecyparis > Chamaecyparis obtusa. The sequence continues at coordinate 830,184 of BSBK01002454.1, read as the reverse complement.
TGAGTGAAGGTATTGGTGGAGGAGGTGGAGTTGGCATGGGAACATGAAAAGGTGGAGGTTGTGGAGGCAACAGAGTGGTTTGAACTGGAGGTGGAAGTGGAGTGGTAGGTGGTGTTTGATGCAGAGGTGGGAGTGGAGTATGATGCATAGGTGGAGGTGGAGGCTGAACTGGATGTGAAGCTGAGGGAATTTGTGTAGCTACATCCTCATCAAAGGTGATACCTATAGAAGAGTCCCTTCCTAACTCTACAGTTTCCTTCTGTATTTTAGCCGCAACTTCCTTAACTAACTCTGGAGACTTTCATGGAACTTTATCTCCTACATTGTCAAGAATACTAGTGAACTACATAGGGATAAAATCAATAGGAAAAGACTATCCTGTAGCTGGAGCCTATTCCTAAAATTCTTGGAAACCATGAAGTCCCTTGAAATCTGAGATATTAAGCTCATCATCACCTAGAGCGTCTAGATTTATTGGCTCTCCCTGGGTTGCTCCTTCAACATCTTCTTGATAATCTTCCAGTATCCTTCTTTTCAAGGATCCTACAGAGCAAGTTCTTCTACTGAGGGGTACTTGACCTATATCATCTTCATAATCCTCTAAAAGGGTGTGCATCTGAGTGGGCGTTGAGCCTTTCTTCCTTTTGTAAACATTCCCTGTAATCACCCCAGTCGGCCTAGGTCCAATTACCTTGAATCTTGGGTCCTTCTTTGGTGCACTTGGTAGTTCAGGACCACTAGAAGAAGGAACATCTAGAGGTTCTATACTCCTTTTCATTCTAGTTTTAGGCTTCTTTGAATGAGTAGCTGAGCCATATTTTGTAGGACACTCATGTCTATAAACTATCTTCAGCTTTTGTGGTGCAGCCTCTTTAAATTGTGGCTTCAACACTTTCTCTCCTTTCTTCTTCTTCTCCTTAGAAGGTTGATCTGGTTGTTTTTTCATTGGTACGGGGTCCCTAGTAAATGGATGTGAGACCCAAGCCTTAGTCACTTTGATAACATGTATGGCTTTGAAGTTGATGTCATCATTTTCATCCCTATCTACTTTCGCATTCACAATGGCCCTGGTATATACTTTATCTAGATTGTAGATAGGATCCAGGATATCCTCAGAGTTAGATCCCTTCACCTTTCGAGCTATCTTTAGTAGTAAAGTGGTCTGTGCTAGCTCCAAACTCATCCAGCAGTAGTCCCAGATCCTTACCTCATAGTCATCTAAGCAATTCATCCAATGGTCTTCAATATGGGGCTCATGTACATAATGCCTTCCCATTATGTGACTATATGTACCAATTGGATCAAAATGGGTCCTTACAAGGTTGTAGCTTTGTAGAGTGAATTCATCCCATTCAAAGGACAAGGACTTACAGATCTTCATATCCAGTACATAGTGGGGCCCTATGGAAATTGGGAAGTCCCAACAATGTTTCTTCTTCTGTCGGATGTGCTCATGTGCATCAGACAATTGCCTAGCCATCTCCAATAGGATCACTCTATCAAATGGATACCTTTGCAACTTCTTAGGAGCCAGGGTGCATCCTACCACCCATATTTATCTAAAGGTCTTGAATTGAATGTAAAATGCCCCAAGGGCCTTCACTTTTGCAGCAGCTTCAGTTGACATCCTCTTAGCATAGTCTCCCTCTATGGAGCACACGATGGAAAATACAAAGGCATCATTGACAATGTAGAAATCAAAGATGTTGTGTGGGTACTATTCTTTCATAAATAGATGTCAGTACATTGTGAATGGCCATGTATTTAGATCTCCCATAGCACCAACTTTCACCAACCTCGGGTACACCGCTCTGGCAGCCAATAGGTACACAACATAGGATGTCATGTAGAAGTGCGGGTCACTTTTCACTCTAATCAAATGATCATCCGAGTTGTCACTAAGGATGGTGACCTAATAAAATCTTGCCTACCTCTCCTTTATTTTTCCAATAAGCAGTATCATCCATGATTCCAACTGAATAGACTTAGGTAGTCCATACACCTGACTAATCATGGTGATGGATTCTTGGATGTCCTCCTTCATGTACCCTCTTCGCATATCTATCTAGTCCAACTTATTTTTGGGTAGAGGTTGTATAAGGTACTCCTTGTTCATGATATCATGAGATAATGCGACATCCCTATTATAGAAATCCATTCCCTTATCGATGAAGAAGTTGTAGAACTTGTCGACCCCTTTGGGCAAGTGGAAGACATCTTCAATATTGTCTGGCCTAAGATCTAGAACTACTTCTCCCATGCTATTCTTCACCATTCTTTCATTTGGTATGTAGTGACTTTCCAGAGTGTTGATCAGGTCTGAGGACAAGATGGAGACTGGGTGTGTTGTTGCATTCACTAGAGAATAGTACACTAATGAATTGCAGCCCTTAGATCTCCCTGTTGGTTGTACACATTTGACCAAGTAGTCATTCCAACTGACATTGTTGATGTTAGTGTCTATGATCTCAGCATTTAATTTTCCCACCTTGGAGGGTGCATGATAACCTTTGAATTGATACCGCATAGCTGGTGAGTTAACCTTCTTTTCCATTTATGAAAAGAGCAAAGGACATGAAATAGTAAACATCAAATCACATAAAAGAGAAAAATATAAACAGCCTTGAAAGAACTAAGCCTTAAAAGGTTCTAAAAAGTCAATTTTGACCTTTCAAACTTTCAGGGGTATGAGACCTCTGAAAGGCCAAAAGGGCCAAATTGCTGAAAAGGGAGACCTTTAGCCAAAGTGATCATGATTAGTCATTCAGAGATGCAATCTTTCAATCTTTGGCGAATCAGAGGTTGAAGATTTTCAGAGTGCAAAACCTTTGACACACGGAAGAGGGGTCTTGGCAACTTTTGAAGTGTCCTGAGAAATTCAAACTATAAACCTTCGGACTTTCGGTGAATCAGACGTGAAAGCTTTTCAGGGTGTGAAATTCCTAAAATGTCAAAGAGAGGGCACTTGGATGAATTTTCAAAGAAATTTGTGAGAGTTTCAGACTGTGAAGGTCAAAAAACTTTGATGTCCGAAAGGTTGAAAGTGAGGGTTTTAGGTCAGGACTAAAAAATGAAACCGACGATGAGTTCAACCATGAACTCGAGACTAGGGGGTTGAAGGGGACAACCTTGTGATCTCCAAGACAGGACTAGACTAGACTAATGCAAACAAACCCTGGCTAACTAAGCACACAAACCCTAACAAAGTGACTGAAAGAAAAATGAAACCAAAACTAAGGAAAGAACAAAATAAAAATGAAGGCACCAACCTCAAATGAGTTGGAAGATGACAACCACAAGGTAGAGACAAACAACCAACTAAGATGAAGACTAAAAGAAAATGCACCAGAAAGCTCTAAAAACTGATGATTATGCGTAGAGAACAAGTGAATCGAAATGATGGCTTGTCTCCTTATATAGGCCACAAGTGGGGTTGACGTCATCCACCTCTGCTAATTGCTCTTTCAGACCTTTGGGGTTTCAGAGCATCGAAAGTTTGAAACTTTGAAAGGTTGATTCTCTTTGAAGAATCAGACCCTTTGGTGTCTAAACCTTTGAATGTTTGAAAACCCCAGAGTGCAAGTGATTGTTTGGTCATTTTTGTGAACCTTTCACACATTTGGACCTTCAAAAGTGAGAAACAACAAAAAAGACAAACAACTACACCCTAAAACCACAAACTGACAAACAGACAAAGAACCTAGGACAAGCAAGAAAGAGGGGGGGGCCTGAAGCCAAGAGGCTACAAATGGGAGCATGGTTGTGGAACCAAAAAAAATAGCCCCAACAAAAGAAAGGGAAACAACCCGAGTACCCCAGAGCCATTCTACCTTGAAAAAATCCCATCTTACGGTGAGCCAGACACAAACCCTTCAGCTAGAGTGATTATCCTATCAACATCAAGATTGAGAACATCATTACATCTACATCTAGTGTGTGTTCAAATTTTCTAGGAATCCTTTGCCGTAAGCTTCTATTGATTATCAAACAATTGTCGTCAGATCACTGCCCACCAATCTAGGTTTAGCTAAGAGTCAATTTAACCTTGCTCTAGTGCCAGACAAGCATTTATAGCCCCGGTAGAGATTGCTAAAATCACCCTTCCCCTACTGCAGACAAGCTTTATTCAAAGTTTTAAATTTATTCAAAGGCTCTTAGACTCAACATGTGTCATATTGAAACTAAGTTTCCTGAACCATTGTGTTCTAGATGATTTTTTTCCTCTTTGTTCAAACTTTGGTACTTTGGTATCCCTTTTCTACTCTTATCAGATATTGTCTTTGCTCTTTTCCATATATATTTTTTTGAAACCGGGGTAGTTCTTAGACTGTGCTACCCTATCTTTGAGCTTTCTCCATTGTTGATCTTGTCTTTATGGGTTCCTCCTTTTTTCTTTCTTTCTCTTTTCTTTTAGTCTGTGTTCAAGTTAGGATAGGGTTCTGACTCTTGACCTCTTCCACGACCATGAGCATTTTTTGACTCTGACCAGAATCCTATCCGAGAGGCTCATGGTCTGGGATCCCTTTTAAATGTGTGTTAGTGTTGAGGATGGTTGGTTTTGATGGACCTCTTTGAGAAGTCTGAGAGGAAAACACCTTACTTCTGACCTCTGTATCTGGCTCGTTGCAAGACAAAACTACATCAAATGATTTGACAAAGGAAGACCTTTTATCTCTTGTCTAGACTACCTGATGCAAACCTTGAAACTCAAGAAACACCTACCCCCAAGCAGACACAAAATGAAAACTCAACAAAGACATAGACGACAAGACTCAAAAGAAAATAGAAGAAAGAACTCTAATTTACAAGAATGTACAAGAAGGATCAAAGGTCCATCAAGACCCAAAGTAGTGCTTGAGAAATTGTCCATTAATGGGAAATGGGACCAATTCTCCATCAAGAGAACTAATTCTGAAAGTATTCTCTCCCAGAATTTCTACAATCTGGAAAGGGCCTATCCATAGAAGTTGGAATTTAGTGTGGCTGCCTGGTTTTTCTTTTGCTTTATCCCACATAAGAACCAGATCAAAAATCCTAAAGGCTTTTATTGTTGCTCTTTTGTCAAACCAACGCTTGACAATAGCTTGATGTTTGGCCACATGTTCCAAAGTTGTGGTTCTCTTTTCCTCTAGTTCCAAAAAATTCATGAGGTGAATCAGCACTCGATCCTCACCTTCGACGTATTGATCCATGAATCTTAGAATTGGTATTTTCAAGTTCATTGGAAAAATGGGTTGCAATCAATAGACCAACTAATAAGGGGAAGTCCCCAAGGCATTTTTTATTCTCACACGGTCAGTCCACAAGGCGTATTTCAACTGAGTGTGCCAATCCTGGGGGTTGTTATCCAGGAGACATTTGATTATCATGGTTAAGTTCTTGTTTGTAGATTTAGAAAACCCATTCCCTTATAGGTAATAACTGGATGAGAATTTAAGGATTACTTGATGCTCAAAGGCCCATTGAATGAGAGATGCAGACAAGAAATAGGGATTGTTATCACATACCATAAATAAAGGCATATCAAACCGTGTAATGATGAATTCTAGGAACTTGGTTACCACCTCTTTAGTGCAATTTTTTAGAACCTGTGCCTCTGTCCATCATGTGTAGTAATCGGTTGTGGTCAAGATGTACCTATGTCCTATGGAAGATGGAGGGTTTATCATTCCCACAAAATCTAGCCCCCATTGGGCAAATGGATGCACCTTGTAGACTGGTTGTAAGGGCATTATCGAATGTCTTTCACATATGACACTAGCTTGGTAGACGTGACATGAGCGCATGTGTTCATGAGTGTCCTTGAAAAAAGTTGGCCAATAATAGATGGATCTCAATATTTGATGGGTAGTGGCTTTAGCTGATCCGTGTCTAGTGCCATACTTGTCATGTAACTCTGTGAGAACCTGCTCAGCTTCTGTCCGATCTAAACAACGTAGCTAAAGGCCATCGTAATTACGCTTATAGAGCTTTCCATTATTTATCATATAGGATCCACTTTTATTATTTAGATCTCTCCTCTAAGAACCATTCAATCCTTCCAAGCAATGATTTTGTAGCAAAAAGTAGGTCTTATATCTTGATACTAGACATCAGTGATCACTCCTTCATTTGTGTACACTTGGCACACCAAACCCTACTCTGTTTCTGCCATCATCTTGGTAAGACCTTGACCTATCACCAAATTCATTGGTTGGATCTTGATGTCAAACTCTTGTAGTATATCCATCCACTTCCCTCTTCGTTCTCCCAGCTCATTTTGCATCAACGAGGATTTGACTGTTGAATTGGGAATAATAGCAGTGACCTTACTCCGGAGGATGTAGTGTCTGAATTTCTTGACAACCTTGACCAGGGAACAAGATTGTTTGTCGAGATTTGGGTACTTAAGTTCATCATTTTTTAGAGGATAGCTCATGAAAGCAATTGGTCTCTCATCCTCCCCTTCTTTCTTTTGGGTGAGGATTCTTGCACATGAATGTTCTAATGCAAAAGAGTAAATCTTGAATGGCATAAGGTAATCGGGGCTGACCAAAACTAGAGCGGTAGCAATAGACATATTAATTTATTCAAAGGCCTCTTTGGCCAGAGCATTCCACTCAATCTTGGCATCCATTTTTAGCATTTCATTCAACAAGTGTACTATCTCTACAAACCCACTGATGAACTTTCTGACAAAGTTGATCTTGCTGAAGAAAGATTTCAACTCTTTTCGGCTATTTGGGGGAACCAATTTAAGGATAGCTTCAACTCTTTCAGGGTCGATTGAGATGCATGTTTCAGATATGATGTTCTTGGGGAGTTTTCCTTGGGTTACCCCAAAGACACACTTCTTAGGATTTAGTGAGATTTTGTAACATCTGCATAGATCTTCGATGTGGTCCCTGCTGTTTCTAGAAAATAACATGAGATCATCCATAAGATAACAATACATTTGTTGACTAGGCCTTTAAATACCTTGTCCATAGCTCATTGGAAGGTGGCTCCTATGTTGATAAAACCAAATGGCATGCGATGATAAGCAAATGTCCCCCACTTTGTTGTGAAAGTTGTTTTCAGGCGATCTTCTTTTACCATGACCTGGTTATACCCAGAGTAACCATCAAGGAAAGACATCATCTGGGAACCATTGACCACTTGTAACACTTTGTTGAGGGATGGTAGGGGGTAGTTTTCCTTTTGAGAAGACTTGTTCAGATTCCAAAAATCTACGCAAAGCCAAACCTCTCCACTTTTCTTTCTCACTGGGACGAGGTTTGCTACCCAAGTCGAGTGTCGGATAGGGAAAATAATTTTGGCATCGAGAAACTTTTGTACCTCCTTTTGGATCACGGGTTTGATCAAAGGGTTCATCAGCCTCTATTTTTGGCAAAAAGGTTTAGCATCTAGATTCAAATGGATGTTGTACATGATAATGCTAGGATCATAGGTCTTCAAGTCTTCATAACTCTAGACTATGATATCTTTGTACTCCATGAGAAGTTCTACCATCCACTTCTTTTCTTCAATTGTGTCGACTTTTCCAATATGAACTTCCTTGGGTTCAAGCTGTGTACCCAAATTGTAGAGCTCGCAGTCATCACCTCCTACCACTGGTGTTTTTCCCCTTTCCTGAGCATGTTTGTCTTTATTGAAAATCCTTTCCAAGGCTACCATTCCTTTTAGAATGGAGTTAGTCTTCAAATTTAAGATCCCTAGGTCATCTGATTCTTCCATTTCATCTTCTTCTTCATCAATTCTTTATCTGTTAAAGATTCTAGCATTCATGATGAACTCTAGTGTTTTTTGATCATCTTGGAATACCTTGAAGTTCTTGATATTATCTAAGACAATTGGCATAACCACCAACTCAATGGAGAATTTCTTCAATTTAGATTTTTCCAGTGGTTTTAAAGAGCTTTTTGACACTGCCAAAGCATCAACAATAGTATTCCTTCTTCTTGGGACACTTCAAATATTAAAACCTTCAAAATATTTGATTAGATCCTAGAAATGATTAGGATAAGATGCCAATCGCTTATCAATGCATGAATACTAGCTCTAGATATGTCGAACTATGAACTGTGAGTCACCTTCTACAACTAAAGCTTTCACCTTCTTCTCATGTGCCATAAGGAGACCCTGAACTAGAGCCTCGTACTCAGCAACTTTGTTGGTGCAATAGAATTGTAGCTGATAAGTAGCATAGTATGAAACCCCACAGGGATTGACCAATTTGATCCCATCCCCTGCTCCTTGTTTACATTTGGAGCCGTCAAACTGGAGTTTCCAGACATGGTGATTCTTATGGGAAGATGATTTAGCTTGGACTTCTGATGCCACCTATGGAAGATACGTGTTGACCTAGGGTTCAATGTGGCTTTCAAGTGGTGACAAGCTCTGTATGCTAGGGACCTTCAAGTTCTCTTCGTCTGAGTGTTCCCTTTTGGAAAGGGGGACCCATTTCATTCTTTGTTTTGCCTTCGCATTGTGCCAAATTTCATGACATGGGGGAAGACATTTGTCATTGGAAGAGCTCCATTCCTCTTGTATTGGGCACTCTATTGCAGAGACCCGAGGATGTTCATCAAGGGGAGGTTTTTCCTCACTTGAATGTGTCATTGTATTGTTTGTAAGCTTGGGTGCGTAAGACATTTGGCTCATTACTTGAACCATCACGTCTTGGCAATATTGGCATATAAACTCTAAGTGATTTGTCTGGTGTAGGTGACAATATCCCGGTAGCATTAGTATGTTTGGGTTAGCATCTTGGCCAAGATGTCTCATGTTTTCATCATACCCCCTATGAACTCCGTGAGGATCTCCTCAGGAATTTGAGTACTCACCAACCCTTGCATAGGGCTATCATTTGAATTCTCTTATTCTTTGAGATGGAATGTGAAAGCCTTATCGAACCGATATACCCCTAGGTCATCTTGTGAGAACAAGACTTCACTTGGGGCATTATACTCAGTTATCATCTATTTGAGTTTGGGTTCCACATTAATATTGATTTGGTTATTGAGCCCCTTCCAAGGTAGCTAGAGTTGAGTGAAATCTATAGAGAACCAACCCCTCAGGGACCAGGTCCACTCCCTACTAAGTAACATGCCATATGTTTTTGGGATGTCCACCACATGTATATCAATGCAATCCTAGATTCTAGGGTCAGTGGTTAACTGTATGCGTGTATCCTTCAGGATCCCAATGACTTTGACCTCTATTTTGTCAAGTTGGATCACAACCCTATTGGTTGGTTGAGGGTTCATCCCTAACTTTTGGCATATGGACAATGGAATCACGTTACATGAAGTCCCTAAGTCAATCAGGCAATTGTGTAAGTTCTTTCCCAAAATCTTAAGGCTGGGCAAGAATGGGGGTACTTCTACCTTGTCCTTTAACATGGTAGGCATTACCTCACCCACATTTACATTGGATGCATTTCTAGTGTTACTACTAGATGGGGCTGATCTTGAATGATCTAGTGATCTCAGGAGGGCTTCTCTTTGCGAAGGACAACTCTATAACATGTCGTACATCGAAATATTAGTTCTAAATTTCTTCAGTTCCTCCACTATGCTATACTTTTCAGTGGCTCAGACTAGATTTTTTAGCAAAGTGGGTTGATGTTGTATTGCTGGGGTGACAGTGGCACTTGGGCCTCTAGGAGGTGTAGGATTATTGCTAGCCCATGGATCACGTGGAGTGGGTTGTATTTCTAGGGGAATACTATCAATCAAAGGTTCTCTTCTTCTCCTAAGATTATAATTGTTTATATTGTTGTTTTGAAAAGCATGGATCTCAAAATATTTAGGCTTACTTTCTTGATTAAAAGGGAAGACAAATTCTTCTTCAATTGTGTTATCAATAGAACTTCCTCCGGTACTTGGGTCATAAGAATTGAAGACCATGGCACTGAAGTGAGTCTGAGAGTTATCAGGATCTTGGATTTGTTGATTTTCAAACTCCCCCCTGTACTCATTATCTGATTGGTGTGTATTGGGAGTTTGAGTGAAATTGACCTCAGATGTGTTAAAGGTATTAGCATTGTCAAAGGGTATGCTACTGTTATTGGGGCAAGTGTTCCATGTTCTATTAGCTCATTGTTGACTAAACTGCTTATCTTGAGAAGCATTCCCATAACCTCCACCATTATTGTTATTGTTGTTGTTGTAATTTCCATAATTATGATTTTGATTTTGGGAGTAGGTGTTTGGGGTAGCAGCTGGTCGTTGGTAGCTCCCTTGGTTCTGAGGTGGATTAAGTTTCATCCTGGTGATCTCTCTTGTTAACTAGGACAATGTCTTTTTCATGGCATCTAACTCATTCACTAAATCATGGTCTGGCTCATTTGGAACAACAACCTTCTATTCACATAGAGCTTCTTTGTGTGCATCATATCCTAGGTATGTGATGGTGAGTGGTGGGGCAGCAGTGTATGGGGCCGACACCGAGTTAAGCCTTGGGGTGTGCTACATTGGGAGTTGATTATTTGTTGTGAATGGACCAGTCATAGCAGCATTCCCTAATGCTGGTGAGACACCATATTTTCCACCTGCTTGTGGATCCATTTATTGGGTAAATGTGATAGCTTCATCACATACCATCTCTAGAGTGTCTATGTTGCCTGGGGGCAGCCTCTTCAAGAATATGGATGTTAATGGATCCAAGGTACATAGGTACACTTTTATAGCAGCCCCACTTGGTATAATATAAGGAGCTTCTAACTTTTGGTACATCTTATGAAAATGATGGTTGAACATGGAAATTGGTTCGTTGAGGTCCTTTCTCACCGAGGTGAACTAGTGGTGAAGATTAGCCAGATCCACATATAACCTAAATTGATTAAAGACTTTTGTTTCAAATTCCCACCACGTGGAGATGGATCCTTGTGGTAAGTTTAGATACCAATTGTATGCAAATTCCCCCAATGTATAAGGGAAAAGGTAGCACACAACGTCTTGGTGAGAAATCTCTTTGCGATTGCATAATTCTTTGAATGCACGAACGTGTTCTTTCGCTATCCTAGATTCTCCATAGATGAAACGTGGATACAATTTCTTAGGGTTTTTGGGTAGCTCATGGAGTTGTTCTTGTATATCCAATGGAGAGCTTTGAGCATTTGCAAAAAAATCCATTGGAGTTGGTGGTAGAGCAGTAGCAAGTGGGGCAGTAGCATGTGGAAATGGAGGAAGATTGGGATGATACGAAGTATCCTCTTCGAGCTTTGTTCTACTGTTGTGAGGTCTACAAACTTCTCTAAGTTCTAGGAATTCCCCCTTGTTTGGTTAGGATCTAAGGGATCGTTCAAACCTTTTGGGATAGAATGATCCAATATTCTAGGGTCTTCCTTTTGAGGGCCCTCCTTTTAGTGCCACTTCTGTTGGGCATCGTTATTACACGAGACAACGGCTATGAATTTACATAAGAAAATTCCCCTCTTGGAATAGTGATGTGAATCAATCTCAAGGTTCCTTTTGGGTTGGGTCTCAACCACTTGGATAGCTCAATTGAAGATAAATGTGAATCTATTCACAAGGAGGCCTTTTCTGGTTCGTATCTCAAAGAGGGCTGCAAAACAAACTTCAAAATACCACAATATTTATCTTTTTTGGATTTTCAGATTTTAAAACGAAAGCAATGTTAATCTAATTAATCTACCATAATTGATTTGCAAAGAAAGTAAGAAGTAGGGTAACGAGAATTTGAAGGAAATTACTGAAAAGAAACTAATGGACATAAACCAACATCACACTACTTTGCAAATTAAGAGACCGAGAAGATGAGGAAACCCACAAAATAGAGATCAAAATAAATCACAATCTTCAGCTAGGTAGATGCAATCATCAATAGAAATGAACGTAGATGTATGATAAGCCAAAATTCATCGAATCACAAAGCCACCATAGATGTGCGCACATGTGAGACAAGTTTATCTTTAAAGCACCAAAAGAAAGATCTTCTCGATAATTCGTCACAAAAAAAGTAATATAACACCAGCAAACACCAAACTAAGGAATCGCAGATTTAAACCACCACACAATCAATTGGCTCTTTGAAATAAATAAATGAGCAATTCACACATTCATAAATTTCGCAAAGATAGTAGAAGAATCACACCACGATTGAAGCACCAATTGTATGTATTGCATTAATGATAAAATCTAGCCCTCATTACATTGAGTTTATACAATTTATAGAGCTATGCTCTTATTTTTGCAGCTAGGGTTTCGATTGCATCTGAAACTTGGAAATAAATTAAAACTACATATTACATGAAAGAAACTACCTCTAAAAACAAGTTAAACTACCCTATCATGGAATTAAACCTCGTACATTACAAAAACTAGAACAGATCATGCATCTGAATAGAGGTAAAATGGAATCACCTCTATTTAGATGTGTAATTGTAATGTATGGGGGAAATATGAGATTCACTCTTAAATCCAAATTCCCAATGGAGAGATGCAATTTGATCAACCAAAAGGTTAATGCACAATCGAATCAATCTATGGAGAATATGAAAGCGAGAGAAAAAACCTATATTTCTCTATGGAGAATTATGCTTGGAATCTGAAATAATTGAAATACAAGTACTAACCTCAAATTAGAGAAAATATGAAAAATACCATTTTCTAATGTCTATGTGTACTTTTAGGCAATTTTGCAACCTATTTCGAACTGGAAATGCCGAGATGAAGAAAACCCAGAAATCTTTTATCTTTTCGGCAGCAGGTAGTCTTTGACCCTCATAAAAGGTCAAAGGCTACATTCTTTATTTGAAGGTTGATTTTGACTTTGTTCGCAGATCTTGAAAGTTCACCGAAAAGGGTATCCAAATCTAATCTCAGATCTGAAATTTCGCACCTGTACCTACAAGAAAATGGGGGTTTTGTTTGTATGGGGGGTTTGCCTTGGTCAAACCCCAATTTAGGAATTAACCTTGAAATTGAATTGAAATGTAGTGTACATAAACAAAGTAATTGAAACAATTCACCTTGCTTATGTTGAAGTCCTTATAGAGGATTTGAATCCTCAAATCGACAAATAGGAATGCTTCAATGGATGTAGGATGTCTCAAATCAATGGCATTTGATCTTCAACACCAATCTTGAATTGATATTTGCATATGAGGAGGCTTGGATGAATGTAGAAGGATGGATCTTCAAGGGGGCTCCAAAGAGATTGAATCCTTCAATGGCTAACAATGGATCTCCTTGATGGATGAATGCTTGAATTCACTTGCTTGCACTTGAGAGCTCGCTCATGAAATTGCTTGAAGATGAGATATGAAAATGAGAGAGGAAGGCCTCCTTTTATAGTGAACTAGGGCACAATCCTCTAAAGGGGCTACCTTGGAGAATTAAATCTGAATTAGGTGCTAACCTTTAGAAAATATACCTAGATTAAATTCAATTTAAGGATTTACCATTTTGAAACCCGAAATGGCCAACCCGGAGGTGGGAAAACAAATATCCCCGAAACCTGACACACAAAAATCAAGGAAATTTGAAATCTGGATAGGGGGTCAAGGACAAGCTTGGAACTGACCAGGTCAAGGTTGAGATCGATCTTGACTAGGTCAGGTTTGAGGTCGACTTTGACCCCATAAGGTCGACTTTGACCTTATGGTCAAAAACCTTAGGATCCTGACCCAGAATGCTAGGAAATGCAAATATGAAGTGAAAATCAAGTGCAGAGGAAAGAAGAATAGGGGGAAAAGCTAGATACATGCAAAGACCCGATCAAGGTGCTTAACATGACCCCAGACCACTTACTTGGAGGGCTAAATGCTCTTATCATGGAAGTGCTTCCATTTTAAGATGATACATTAAGCCCCTACTTTAGCAAGAGTATGGACTCGTTGCAAACTCTTGGTAAAGGAGATCAAAATGAAAAGATAATCTTATCGTAATCCAAGGGACAAAGAGAAATCTTAAGCCCCCAAGGACTCAAGTCTTCGTTGACTCCTAGATCACAATAAGAGAGACATCTCTAGAGAGAGAAAGAAAGGGTGTGATTACCTCACCTAATGAGAACTTATGTCCCATTGTGAACCACACAAGGAAATAGTGCAACTGGAAAGATGGAATTGAACCACCTAGTGAATGTGGCTACTCACTAGTCAATCCATCAAGGGTTCACCCTTAGGAATATTCTATTCCATAAGAGTAAAACCAAAAACAAAAGAGATCCAGTCTTAAGGACACCTCCGACCTTAAGGGATCAAAATATATTTGAAACTGGAGGGATCAAGAGATCCTAAAATATAAATCCATGCTTTAAGGATTAGTTACTAATCCAAAAAGGGAAAACAAAGTATTTTGAAAAATATGTTCGTATCAAAAAGTGTGTGTGTGCAACAGGTGAGTAGAGCATATGCCCCCACGTTAAAGTCATTACTAACACTTTAACAGGAGCAATGGCTTTAACGGAAACATAAACAACTCCACTGATTACGTTTCCACATCGAGATGCCCCCAGATAAAGAAAAATCAAGGGAAATATCATAGAAACATATAGAGAACATAGAAGGGATCTACTTGTGTGTGTGAAAATTGTACCTGATCTGTAGACACAACACTCAATAAAACATTAGAGGTTAGTGATAATCAAAATCGTGCAAAATTGAAATCTAATCTAACCAAGCGATTTACTGCCTTCTAATAGGTGCGAGATTGATGTTCTCAGATTGTAATCGAGATCAGTGACCTAGACGACACCTAAATGAAGGATTTGAATGCAAAAGATGGATATGAAATAAATGCAATTAAGCTATTTTTTTTTGGATTTTATGATGCAATAAGAATGATAAATTGATATGATATGAATGCTATTGAAAATTGATATGCTATGCTAATCTAACAATGATATGAAATATGAATGCAAAAATAAGATTGATCTCACAAAGATGTCGATTCGCAAGAGCTTTGATTCTTCAATTCCAATTCTCCAGCGTGATTGTGCAAAATATGAGATGATTTGTGAAGAGCTGAAGCTTTTAATTTATAGAAATCCAGGGCTTTGGAGGTGCATGGATAAAAGCCATAAATCACTCACATTAACTCAGCTTGATTTTTGAGTTATCTGATAATAACAGATAATTAAGTCACAAAAACATGCAAAAGCTAAGCTTTAACTCAAAATAGAGTTTAGCTTTAATTGATAATTGATAGTTGTCTGCTTTTATGATTGTGCATGTTTTATTTATGAATTAATTTAATAATAAAGTGATTTATTTCCAACTTAACTGCTTTTTGAAATAAAATAATTAATTTATGGGTTAATTAACTATTTTACCAAACTTTTATTAAAAATTATATTATTAAATAATGACAACATGCTTTAATTAATTAAATAAGAATTTAATCAATTAAAGATAGGAATTTTGATTTATTGTCAAAATTAAATAATACAATTAATAATAGATAGAATTAAATTTAATTACATAATTAAGTGGCAAATATTAAATCTAATTAATTAAATATGAAAATATTCAATTAATCAAACTTAGGATAAATGTGATTTATCACCAAATAATCATTAAATTAAAGATAATTAGGAATATTACTAGGAATATTCCCCAATGCAGAATTTAAGATAATCAATTATGATTCTATGATGTTAGATGTGCCTTAGGTTAGGACTTTGATGTCGATTTTGTTCGATTTGTCGATGTAGGAGGTTAATGAACTTATAGCCCATTTTTGGGGTATTACATTTTGCCCCTCTTTGAATTACTGTGCGAAGCGCAGTGGTTCAAAGATAGTCTGTGTTTGATAGAGATATGAAACTGATTCAAAAGATAAACCGATCTCAAGATAGAAACCAATTGAGAGATATTGAGATAGGAGGTCCTGAATGACCAGAGATAATGTTCACTGTAGCAGAAAATAAACCTATGATTGCGAAAAAGTGTCAAAACACCTGATTCTGAACCTTAGGATTGATAAGAAGTGAGTGACCCATTCTAGACTCGATTGTCTTAGCAGAACTAGCAGGTATCACATTCGAATCCTTCAGTTGCCGAAGAACCAAGGAAAGAACACTATGATCTGATGGTTGCAAAAACTAATACAGTTTACAAGATTAGGAGAATACCAGATTGATATGGATCGATGAATCTGATATGCCCCAAGTGATGATAGATTTGCCCCGAGCGATGAGGACTTTTGATGAATCAGTGACTAGACGTGATTGTTGTCTTGATCACTGATGAAAGATATTGATAGATTTGATCGATAGAATTTGATTTATAGACTTTGAATGATGTGCAATACCATGCCCCCTTCGGGATTAAAATTGAAATCTGACAAGAAAAGTCAGCGTTATAGTTTAGAAGCATGTTAATTGATTTGAGAAGTGTGGTGAAACACATTCAAGAACACATTCTGCATTGTTGGAAGGTCCCAAAAGACCAAGTTTGACTAGGTTTGACCATGAGTTGACCATGGTTGACCAAGTTGAAATTTTGATAGTTTGATGTAAGATAATCAGTTAAGTTGAATACTAGATTTCTGTGATGATTGAAGGTTGATTATGCAAGCAATTAATAATATGAATGATCTCAGATTTGAATTTTGATCCCGAAAAAGGATTCTACTTGCTATTTCATTGGAGGAACCTTCGTGTGAGATGCAGTTCTTGTTAGACTTGAAGATGCGATTTGAAGAATCATTTAAGCATTGAAGTTCATTTAATCATTGTGAGATCATGCAAACATGCAAAATGCAATGAGACATGCAAAATGAAATGCAACCTAAGACCTAGGACCTAGTCACTGATCATATGTCGATTTGTTATCATCATTGAACTTTTAGGTAACCGGATAAATCAATACAATGCCCACCAGCCATGAAACCATAGACATATGAATATCGATTTGTATGCGCAAGAATCAATACAACACCCACTGGACAACAACCATGGATATATGAATATTGACTTTATTTTCAAAATGTCAGATTAAATATAAGCATCAAGGCACAAACGCCAGGATGACCTGAATATCATGTCCATTTTGATATAGCAATTTGTACAAGCATCAAAACATACACGTCGTGATGACCTGAGTACGCCTTGCGTTGCAAACACATCAAATAGTCAAGAGATCATTCTAAATCCAATGTGAATTACCCGTAGTGACCCTTTATCGTTCACCTCCTTAGGCAAGATCGTGTTTCACAGTAGGAGAAAGAACTTACTCAAAAAGACAATAGTTAGATCAAACTTCCTTGAATTTTTTGGGTATCAATGGTCGAGGTACGCATGGCCATCCAATTCGAGATAGAGGCTCTTACAGTCGGACACCATTTCAATCCAGAATTTCCAAAGTTATAAGATTTCACATACAAGCAGAAGACAGAAAAGATTATGCCCCTAGTCATCACTCTCTAAATCCTATAAAGGACATCATCGAAGAGTTCGAAGGGACACAATATGCAAAAATCTCAATGCGGATCAATAAGCATACAAGGAGATAAAAGCATGTAAAAAGCACAGATTGTTTTCAGTTTGAGTTTGATGTTTGATTGTTGTAGATGCAAAATCCTTTCTGGAGACAAGACTGACTGACTGACTCACATGAAGCTTCAAAGGACTCTGGCTAGATATGACACGTCTAAGATACATGGGAGACCATAGGATATGACATTGATTGCCCCCAAATTTGAACATTGATAGGATACAGACGCTTGAGCTGATTGGTGTACAGACCGACTTATTGAAACCAGGATATGCAGAAACAAACCGGGAGATATGTACAAACTAAAGCAAGACTGAAAGCTGGGAAAGACCAAGATCGTGCTGATAGATGGAGTATTTGGAACAAGTGGCACCCGTTTGCTGGGTTTTCACCATCTGGGTAGAGATTCTATTTTTGCTACCAAGGTGCCTATTTCCAGGTTTTCACCAAGGCACTTTTTTTTTTCTTCTTTTTTTCATTTTTTTGTATTTTTCATTTTTTCAATTTTTTTTTGTACTTTTGATATTTTTTGATTTTTTTGTGAATCATCAAGGCGCCTATTGCTAGGTTTTCACCAAGATGTTCATTTTTTTAGGACGTTTTCTGATTTTTAAGATGTTTTTTCAAGACATTTACCAAGCACTAAATGCCTTAAGCGTAGAATTTCTTTAGATGGAGAATGTTGATTGGTTCTCAGAGCTGTTCTCCTTCAGTTGTTGAGAGTTGATAGGCACCAGAGCCAAAAGTAGTAGTGATTACAAAGGGACCCAGCCAGTTGGGTTCGAACTTCCCCTTGCGTTCTTGATGTGATTGATTTTTAGGATTTTCTCTCAACACTAGATCACCAATCTGAAATTCTCTGTGTTTGACTTTCTTGTTGTAGCCTCTAGACATTCTCTTTTGATATACTCTGAGATGATCATACGCTGCTTGTCTGCGCTCATCTAGTAGTTCAAGTTCTTGTAACCTCGACACTCTGTAGTCTTCATCAGTGACAAGTCCATGCATTCTGATCCTGAGTGATGGGATTTCAACCTCAATAGGCAGTACCGCTTCAGACCCATAAACTAAAGTGAAAGGTGTAGCCCCTGTAGGCGTTCTGATACTAGTTCTATAGGCCCAGAGAGCTGGATTGATCATCAGATGCCAGTCTCTTCCTGTTTTATTCATTGTTCTGTGCAAGATCTTCAGGAGATTTTTGTTTGAAGCCTCAGCTTGTCCGTTCCCTTGAGGATAGTAGATAGATGACCAATGTTGAGTAATTTTGAACCTGGCACATAAGTCATCTAGATCCTTGTTTTTGAATTGTCCCCCGTTATCTGTGATTATAGAGTGAGGGATCCCATATCTGCACATGATGTAGTTCAGGATGAACATAGAGATCTATTTCCCCGTTGCTTGTGTTAGAGGAACTACTTCTACCCATTTTGTAAAATAATCTGTAGCTGTGATTATATGGGTATGTCCATTAGAAGAGTGTGAATGGATAGCACCTATGAGATCAAATGCCCATTGTTGAAAAGGCCATTGTGTAGTAAAGGGAATCAGATCTCTCCCTGGAGCATGAATCAAGTTGCCATGTACTTGACACTGTTGACAGTTTTTAGCAAATTTAATAGCTTCTTTTTCCATTTCAGGCCAATAATACCCAGCCCTAATAAGTTTTCGAGCTAACATTAAACCGTTCGAGTGTGACCCACATATACCCTTGTGGACTTCCTCTAATGCAAGTTGAGACTCTTCTCGTTCTAAACATCTAAGCAGTGTACCATCTAGACCTCGTTTGTACAGATCATTACCAATGATGACATATCAGGATACGGATCGGATAAGGTTTCATTTCTCAAAATGGTTAAAGGACTCAGGGATGATTTGGTCGTGGAGATAGGAGAATAGATTTTTGTAGCGAGATGAGTCATAACCTACAATAGTGTAGATTATGCGGGTTTCAAGGGAGTCATATGCAGGATAGGATAGGGCTTCCACCAGGAACTCGTAGCGTAGTTCATGTTCGGGCTGCTGTAAAAGAGTAGATAATGTCGCCATTGCATCAACAGCCTTATTCTCCATTCTGGGTATTTGCTCAAATATGATAGAGATGAAGTATTTCTTTAAATCATCTACCATTCTCTTGTAAGGAATGAGATTTTCATCTTTGGTTTGGTATACATCATTGACTTGGTGGATAACCAGTTGTGAGTCCCCATGGATGTGCATCTCTGTAACTCTCCACTGTATTGCCATTTTCATACCATTGAGAAGTGCCTCATATTCAGCAATATTATTTGTGCAAGGAAACTTTAATCTGAATGCTTTGGGTATTGAGTATCCTTGAGGAGTGATGAACAATATGCCTGCTCCAGATCCATTCTGTGTGTAGGAGCCATCAAAGAATAATCGCCATGCTCTAGAAGAGAGGTGCATGATAGAAGAATCGGGAAATTCCATTTGCATGGGTGTATCATCAAACAGTGGTGCTTCAGCTAATTGATCAGCAATGACCTGTCCTTTGATAGCTTTTCTTTCAACATATGCAATGTCAAATTCGCTCAAGAGCATGACCCATTTAGCTAGTCTACCTGTGAGGGCAGCCTTGCTTAGGAGATATTTTAGTGGATCAATTTTAGCTACCAAATGAGTGGTATGAGCTAACATGTAGTGTCTCAATTTTTGTGATGCAAAGATCACAGCGAGACATGCCTTCTCTATCATTGAGTAGTTCTTCTCATAGGCCACTAAAGTTCGGTTGATATAGTAGATGGCTCTTTCTTTCTTGTTCTCATCATGCTATGCTAGCAATGCCCCCAGTGATGTATCTGTTGCGGAGACATATAATATTAATGGCTTCCCATGAATAGGAGGCATCAATATAGGTGGATTTGATAGATACTTCTTGATATGTTTAAAGTTGTTCTCGCATTCTTCATTCCATGCAAAGGTCACACCTTTATGTAATGTTTTTGTAAAAGGCTGTGAGATGTCCGCTAGCTGTGATATGAATCTTCTGATAGATTGAACTCTGCCTTGCAACATCCTCATTTGATGGATATTTGTGGGAGGTTGCATCTCTATTATAGCCTTGACCTTAGCTGGATCAACTTCAATGCCTTTCTTGGAGACGATGTATCCTAGGAGCTTTCCAGAAGTGACTCCAAAAGCACACTTTTTAGGATTTAGTCGAAGACTAAATTTTTCCATTCTGTCAAGGATCATGCTCAAGTCTGTTAGATGTTCAGTTCTAATCATGGATTTTGCCAAGGTATCATCTACGTAATCCTCCATTGTTTTATGCATCATATCATGAAAAATAGATGTCATTGCTCTTTGATATGTAGCTCCAGCATTTTTGAGTCTGAATGGCATAACATTCCAACAGAAAGTTCCCCACGCACATGTGAAAGCTGTTTTCTCTTGATCTTCTGGAGCAATTTTGATTTGGTTGTACCCAGAAAAGCCATCCATTAAGGAATACATTTCATAGCCCGCAGTCATGTCCACTATCATATCAATGTTAGGCAGTGGAAAATCATCCTTAGGGCATGCTCTGTTCACATCCCTAAAGTTTGTGCACACTCTGATGGAACCATCTGGTTTGGAAACAGGTACAATGTTGGAAATCCACTCAGCATAGTCTATGACACGGATGAATCCAGCTTTTAGGAGTTTTTCTAGTTCTGCTTTGACTAAGAGTGCAACATGAGGATGCATCTTTCTCAATTTTTGTTTGATTGGTTTTACTCTGGGAGCAGTGGATAGATGGTGCATAATGAGATTGGGATCCAATCCTGGCATATCTGAATATTTCCATGCAAAGTTGATCTTTTTCTCTGATATGAAGGTAGTGAAGTTCTGTTTCTCTTCGTCTGATAAAGATTGTGCTACATGTACCAATTGTGGTTCCTCTATTGTACCCAAATTGATGGATTGAGTTGGCTCAATTAGAACTGGAGATCTATCCTGTAAATGACTTGGAAGGACATCAAATATCTCATCCTTAGGTGCCTCAGAGAGGTTTTCACCTTCAGATACATCTTTTCTTTTTACTTTTGTCAGTTCTGAGACTGCCACAAAGTGGTTTTCACCCTCAGAACTCTTTTTCTTTTTCTTTTTACTCTTGTTTTTTTGACTAAGATATTTGATGTCTGACTCAGTCATGCTGACGCTCAGTTCACTGATGGAAGTACTCATAGGCTCAACTACATTGAGGTAGCAGGCAAGGGCATAGTCATTTGGGAAGGTATACATACCATGGTTTGGGTTTGTGGAAGTTTGGTCGATAAGATCAGGGCGTTGGATAGTCAAAGTGGGAAAGGTTTGGGATATGGTGTTCATGGATATGGATATGTCATCATTGGTCCTAACCCAACGCTCAAGTTCAAAGGTGATATTACAGCTCAAAATATTCAATTTGTGAATAGGCTCAACGTCATCATGGGAGTCCTCTTCAGCCATAGGTGGATCAGACATGTTAAGTTCATTGTTTTGCTCTAGACTTACGTTGGGTTGAGAGACATATTGGTGAATAACATCAATAGATTTCTCTGTTATAAGCTCATCTTCTTCTGGAATGGCACCCCATTCATAATCATTTGACTCATCTTCTGATTCAGAATCTCTAGGAAATCTTAGAAAATGTGTGAAATCAGGATGAATACCCCATGAAGGATTACCCTCAGTCTCTGACTTGAATTCATATTCATGGGAATCAGTGTCAGAATAACTACCCCCTGCTTCTTGATCAGTTTGATTGCCTTTGAGATTGGCTGGTTCTTGTGGTGCAACCATCTCTTGCGCTACAGTAGGTTCTTGTGTTTCTACTACATTAATTCTTCTGATAGGATCATTTGTATCATCAAGAAGATCTTTGATCTCTTTAGGCAATTTTTCATAGGGGATAAGTTCAGAGCTATCTGAATCATCATCAGAGGGTTCTATATCTTCTTTCTTAAGAAGGGGTTCTTCGGGTGCAATTTGTTCTATGACATGAGAACAACCACCTTTGAGATGATAGGGTTTCTTCTTAAACCCTATGCCACCAGTATCTTTTTTGGCTCGACCAATATGTGAAATGGGGGTCACAAGACCCTTTCCCCTAATTCCTAGAGGTCCTTGACCGGAATATCCCATCTTGGCTATCAATTTGTTTCCTGGACCATATGAACTAGCAGGGATTGTAGGTGCTATAGATTCACTAGGTTGAACAATTTTAGATTCAGAATCCTCTTTATATAGCCATGCCAGCACAGCTTCATCCTCTTCAAATTCCAATTTGGATACTTGCTCCACCACAAAATGTCTTTTGTATGCTTCCATAGGTTCCTTAGGTTCTGATTTAGACTGCTAGGTCCATATTAGATGTGGAAGTGACATTTTGTTGCTTGATGAAAGATTCTCTGTTGTTGGGAACAAGCTTATCGGCACTTTCCTTCAATGTATTGCAAGTTGTATTCAGATCTGCTGGGATAGTAACTTCCACTCCTTCATAGGGAAATTTCAAGCATTGATGATACGTAGAAGGAATGGCTTGCATTTCATGGATCTAGGGTCTCCCTAGAAGGATATTATAAGCCAATGGTAGATCGAGCACCTGACATGTGGTATCTTTGATGACTGGACCCACTCGGATGGGTAAGACAATGGTGCCCTTAGAAGATCTTTCCTATTCATCATAGGCCTTTATAGTGATCTTCTTTCGAGGATCAATAGCCACCTCTGAGAATCCCAACTGTGTGATTAAGTTGTAAGAACAAATGTTGAGGCCTGCACCCCCATCTATCAACACACGTTTGACGCGACGGTTCTGGATCAAGACTTCTATGTGTAAGGGCTGATTGTGTGGGTGACTCAAAGAGTTGTCATCTTCCTCTGAAAAGGAGATATATTGCAAAGACGTTAGATGACCAACCATAGTCTGGAACCTATCTAGATCTAGATCATCAGGAACATTAGAGCCGAGCAAAGCTTTGTCTAGGATATCTCTGTGAGCTGGAGATATTCGAAGTAACTCAAGCATGGAGATTTTGGCATTGGTGTGCTGGAGTTGTTGGACGATGCTGTAAGATGTATGTCTGGTATCCTTTGGATTGGAATATTTTGAGGCAACCTTCTATTTAGAAGTAGATGTGAGATTGAAAGGTATCTTAGGGACATTAGATGAACTTGGTGTTTGTCCTTTCAGATGAGTCTAAGCTTGTGATCTAGTAACTGCATTAGCTGAGGAATGATTTCTATCTCTTCGTACAATTGTGATGACATTGCAACTTTTAGAGAGACATGGTTCAACCATATTGATGACAGCATCGTTTCCAGGGTAGGCATAGTTGACTTTTGCCCCCATGTTAGGCTGGGAAGTGGAAACTCCTTTGCCATATTGTGGAAACGGTTCTATAAATGCTGTGTGATCATTATTTCTAGTAGGATTATCGATCATGATATCCCCTTGATCTATCAAATCTTTAATGGTATGCCTCAAGTGAAAGCATCCATTAGTTTTGTGACCTTTAGTCCGATGGAAAGCACAGAATTCATTATCTTTCCACCAATATGGTTTTGGATCCGGATCAGGTTTTCGGATTGGTGGTAAAGAGATCATGTTATCAGCTATTAGGGTCCTCAGAGCAGATTCCAAAGATTCTCCCAGGGGAGTAAACTTTCATTTATTATCCCATCGTTTGAATGACTTCTTTGGAGATGGTTCAGCAGATTTTTGCTCTGAAGCTTCAATGGCTTTGGTGGCAAGGGTGAGATTGTAGGCCGGTGCCTTTGATGGGGTGTGGATAGTGTCAACAACACCGTCAGAGACGATACCTTTGTTTCTATTCCAGCTCTTGTTTTTATCTTTTGAGCTAGATCCAGATTCAAACTTGTCCTTTTGAAGTGTGATTTCTCCTTTCTTGACAAGTACTTTCTCAATCTTGATTGCATTATCCACCATTTTATCAAAAGATACATGATCTTGCATTTGTAATGGATAGTTGAGCTCTGGAACAAGGTTATTGATAAAGATTTCAAGTTTCTCCATTTCGGGAATTGGTCTAGCATATAGAGAAAACTTCTTTCACCACCTCTTGAGGAAAGTTAGGAATGATTCCCCTGGATATTGCTTGAGGTTACAGATATCGATCATGGTAATCGGATGTTGAATATTGTAGGAATATTATTGATAAAACAATTTAATCAATTCCTCAAAAGTTTTGATCGTAGAAGGTAATCTTGAAAACCACTGAATGGATGCTCCTCCCAAGGATCTAGGAAAAAGATGCATTAGATAAGTCAGTTCATGCATGAATTCCATGGATTGCGTACAGAACTCTCTGACATGATCTTGAGGATCAAAGTGTCCGTCATATTTGTCATACTTTGGTATCTCCACTCTTTTTGGGAATGGTGGCATATACAAGTTTTTGTCGAATGGGAAAGGACATAGGGCCTCCATGGAGAACTCCTTGGGTTCCTTCTCCTTCTTAAGATTGTTAAATTCAACTTGTATAGCGTGCATCTATTTTGTCATAGCTATGAGTGGAGTTTCTTCCTCATGTGTAATTATATCATCAACATTAAAGTTGGGAGGAAGCTTAGCCCCTTCCTGGGCTAATTGTAAAAAGTATGCCTCTCTATCCACTTTCAAGAAATGGCTTATCATTCTCTTGAATTCATCGTCATTCTGACATCCATGGATTTCAGAGGGGGTAGGTTCTTGGTCAGCATTATGTTGAGAATGGTGTCCCTGGGATCCTCCTCCTAGAGAATCGTGGTTTGTCCCTGCTTGAGACATGGTAGGAGTCTTTGGGCTCCCTGGAACAGATTGAGGAGGAGTTTGCTGATTACCTCTGTGAGTTGATAAAGGAGGTATGTAACCAGTTTTCAATCGAAAGTTACCGAGACCATCGTCTTCGTAGATACCTGACTTGATGAGTTGTTCCAGAGTTGGACCCAGGGTATTGGTCAAAAGTAAGTTCTGAGACATTTCTTCTGATTTCTTGTGTGAAGAAGCTCTGGTCTCCACCATTAACTTTGAATGAAACAAAGAAAAAAATGATGAAGACAACTGAAGAACAATTTGATTCAAAAAAATTGGATGACGCAACCTTGTCAAGATTATGATAGTTTTGAAGATCTAATGAGATGTGGGTGAAGGAAACTATGCCCTGGATGTATGGGATAGATCGCCCAAAAGATAGCGGACACGAGTTCTCAACACTTAGTCTATTTTTGAAGATTGATTGAAGATTGATAGTTATGACAAGGTTTTGACACGAGATAAAAAGGACTCAAATTGATCAAACAAAAGACTAGATCAGATTCAAAAGATCAAACTCAGAAAATGGTAGAATGCTTAATAGCTACTGCTCTGTTCCTGACACAATGATATTTTTGACGGATTCTGGAACTAGGCTGAAAACATTGGATATCTTGCAATTTGACAATTTCTGACAACTTTCTTAAATTTTTTCAAACGACACTCTGCAGACTCGTACGACAGTTGGGTATAAATGAAACGACAGTTGCGAAACTCGTACGACAGTTGGGTAGAGATGAAACGATAGTTGACAAAACTCGTACGATAGTTGCTAACAATTTTTGGCTTCCTAAATTTTGCTGGTTTGAAAACTCGTACGACACTGGGTTCTCAATCATACGACATATGGGCTTTACTGAAATGACATTTGACAAAAAGTCATACGACTTTTGACTTCTTGAAATGACTTTTGACTCCAAAAAGAACTTTACGTCAATTTTTGCAAAATTTAAGGTTTTCAGTTCTGGATTGTTTGCAAATTGTACTGTCCAAATTTTGAAGGTTATACCAGATTTGATCATTTTTAATAGCCAAGTAGATAAACAAGCACGCAGAATAGCAAGCAAGTGATTCCAAGCACGTCTGAAAATAATGAACAAGGGCAAAACAAACCTTGTGCATGAACAATCAAGTGACCAAATTGTGCTAATCCCTAAGAGTACTAATTGTGTATGTTCTGAAAAGTTTTGCAATAACGCACATATACCTGAAAGTGAAAAATTGGCCTCTCTAGGGTTTTTAGTAATGGTTTGACTCTGCAACTTTTATGATTCAAAGGGGTGAACTCCAATCCCGGTGCACCAGGGTTTTGACACAGTCCGAGAACTTAATCTTCAAGAGTTGCTAGGCAGATCTGACAACCCAACAATGAACCATACCCATGGAGATTTCTTCCACAAGGACATTTATATAGCGGCTGTCACTACCACGGCGAAAATGGCTATGACCGCTTGAGGTTCCATCAACGTAGTTTTCCCTGTGAAGGGATTGTCCGCTACGGTTAACCCTCTCTAAAGATGACTCACAGATTTATACCACAAGGGGACTTGGCTCCAGATTCAAGGTTTTGACACCTCTTCACTTTTAACCCAAACAAAACAAGCAGATTAATCCGACACGCTAAGACAAAGTTTTGTTCCACCAAGGTCTGTGATATCAACTCCACGTGATCTATCAACCTCTCTGGGGAGAAAATGTATCAATCAATAAGAGAAGACACACTAACCAATTTTGATTCACCAAAGCTTGTGATATCAACCCTACGTGATCTATCAACCTCTCCGAAGAGAGAATGTGTCGATCAATAAGAGAAGATGCACTAACCAAGTTAAATGTGAAATGCACTAAGTATCCTCCCTACCTACAAGGATTCTGTCGTCAAGAAGGATTTCACTGGGAATCCAATCTTTCAAGAATCATGAATAGTGTTCATAGGGCCTAATTACTATGTGAGCACAGATATATTCCCGAAAGTAAATCTACCAAAAGTACCCAAAAAGTAGAAAGAGGAACACTTAACGCTTAAAGCGAATATGAGATGAGTCCACAAGGTGGAACACTTAACACCTCACACAAGCTGAAAATGAGTCCCAAACTTAGAAAATAAGTGAGTTCCTAAAAGCACAAAAGGGTTGCCAAGTGGAACATTTAACGCTTTTGTCCTATTGACCCCTCCCCTTTATGGCGCTGAGATTGCAACCACGGGGCGGAAATGAGGGGCCGGCGGATTAGCGAGTCCAATAATCCAAGATAGAAATCAAGATCAATCACAAGTATTCTAAGACTACTTAATGAATCCTTAAGGGATCACAACCTAGTATCAAATTATGCAAGTGTGTAGAATAAAAGCATGAGAAGATGCACACAAGCTAGACACATAAGAGATTTATTTTAAGCCCAAATCAAAATGTTATTAGATGAAGGAGAATACCTGGTGATTTTTGCAACGCGCTTAGTAGATTTTACCTGATTTTTAACAATTTTTGTTGAGCTTTACTATGCAAGCAAGCTATGAACTCTCCAACAAGCCAACAAGCAAACAAGATATGCAAGGTATATTCAACTTATGAAAACCCTAGGGTTAGATCTAAAAATAAATTGTTAGGAGCAATAATAACTAAAAATTAATCCAAATGACAACTCATATCATGCATTGAATCATATGAAAAATAAGTGCATACCCATCACAAAATTTTAAGTTTTTTGCACTGCATTTGACCTAGTCAACAAGATCTAATTTTTTTGATATGATTTTGGATACAAAAATAGAAATTTAGAATAGAGACCCCTACTAAAAAATAGAGAGCTTTCCAAAAATGCAAAAATTTTAGAAAAATCTCTTCATTTGTGCCCTAGAGACCCATTTTATCAAAATAGACTAGTTTTTGTAAATTGACTATTTGAGCTATGATATCATGTCCAAATTTAAAACACAAAGAATTTACCCCATATAAAATTTAAAGAGATTTCCGAAAATATAAAAATTTCTGAAAAATATGCTGATTTGCGTCAGATATTAATTTTTTCTTGAATTTCAAGAAAAAATTATTAAAAATTCAAAACATCTCATAAAATTCTAAATTTTTTACTATAGCTTCCCTAACATGTCACCAACTTACAAAAAAAAATTCAGACCAAGATTCCAAGCCGTTTGGGATATAAAATTAAATCTTTGAAACTTTGGGGTTTTAGCTCCCAAAAAAATCAAAACCAGCATGCAAAGGTGGGTTGCCCCACGGTGGGTGCCAGAAATGTGTGTGTGAAAATTGTACCTGATCTATAGACACAACACTCAATAAAACATTAGAGGTTAGTGATAATCAAAATCGTGCAAAATTGAAATCTAATCTAACCAAGCGATTTACTGCCTTCTAATAGGTGCGAGATTGATGTTCTCAGATTGTAATCGAGATCAGTGACCTAGATGACACCTAAATGAAGGATTTGAATGCAAAAGATGGATATGAAATAAATGCAATTAAGCTATTTTTTTTTGGATTTTATGATGCAATAAGAATGATAAATTGATATGATATGAATGCTATTGAAAACTGATATGCTATGCTAATCTAATAATGATATGAAATATGAATGCAAAAATAAGATTGATCTCACAAAGATGTCGATTTGCAAGAGCTTTGATTCTTCAATTCCAATTCTCCAGCGTGATTGTGCAAAATATGAGATGATTTGTGAAGAGCTGAAGCCTTTAATTTATAGAAATCCAGGGCTTTGGAGGTGCATGGATAAAAGCCATAAATCACTCACATTAACTCAGCTTGATTTTTGAGTTATCTGATAATAACAGATAATTAAGTCACAAAAACATGCAAAAGCTAAGCTTTAACTCAAAATAGAGTTTAGCTTTAATTGATAATTGATAGTTGTCTGCTTTTATGATTGTGCATGTTTTATTTATGAATTAATTTAATAATAAAGTGATTTATTTCCAACTTAACTGCTTTTTGAAATAAAATAATTAATTTATGGGTTAATTAACTATTTTACCAAACTTTTATTAAAAATTATATTATTAAATAATGATAACATGCTTTAATTAATTAAATAAGAATTTAATCAATTAAAGATAGGAATTTTGATTTATTGTCAAAATTAAATAATACAATTAATAATAGATAGAATTAAATTTAATTACACAATTAAGTGGCAAATATTAAATCTAATTAATTAAATATGAAAATATTCAATTAATCAAACTTAGGATAAATGTGATTTATTGCCAAATAATCATTAAATTAAAGATAATTAAGATAATTAAGAATATTACTAGGAATATTCCCCGATGCAGAATTTAAGATAATCAATTATGATTCAATGATGTTAGATGTGCCTTAGGTTAGGACTTTGATGTCGATTTTCTTCGATTTGTCGATGTAGGAGGTTAATGAACTTATAGCCCATTTTTGGGGTATTACACTACTTACCGTGGGGTCAGTATGATCATAAGATAATATATATATGATATTAATGCAAATGAATTGACATCATTCCCCAAAGAAAGTAGAACTACGATCACAAAGGAGGAAAGATCACATAAGATATACGAAGGAGGATCTTTTCAGACCATGACATGGAGACCAAAAAGAATTAGTGCTACCATATCTTGAATCCAAGCAGATTACACAAGGAAACATTTACAAACAATAGCACAATTACAACATAACATTGAACAAAACATAGAAGAATAGAGATACATATAGAGGAGTTTGAAAAATAGTTTTGATGCCTTCATCACCTTGTACCAACTAAGTAACAAGGATCATATAAAAGAATCTAACAACATTTAGCAAACACATTATGGGAGAAGCACAGTACAACAGGAAAACACACAACAAAGCTACCACGAAGGACAAGCCGATCAAGCATGTCACCTACTCTCCCCATCTCATTGTATATCATTTAGGGAAAGTGGGTAACTCATAGGAGGGACTATATCCAACATAGTAGGAATGATAGCTAGTTCCAAACAAGGATCCTCTTGAGAATCACAATGTTCGACACCAGGTGTAAGAGTTAATTGTGATGAAAGCATATTAGGTAAATCAATGTCAATGTCAATAGTCTCATATTCATCATTAACATCATTAGTATTATCAAGAGTATCTTCTTCATCCAAATTAATCAAAATAGGATCTAAGATATGAATAGAATCATCATAATCATGCATATTAACATTATTATTAGTAACAACTTCTAACACATCATGCATAGATTTATCTGAAGAAGGTAGAGTTTTTTGAAGAATAGAATTACGAGCTTTAGCATGAGCACAATGCTTCTTATGAAGTTCATTAGTAGATCAATTATGTTTTAATTTATTTGAAATAGGTTCAAAACTAGGAGGAACAATAACAGGATCCTTCACAAGTTCTTTAGGAAGATCAATACGATTATCAACAATAGGACGAACAATCACAGGATCTTTGATAGGTTCGATAGAAGGAACTTGATTAACAAAACTAGAAGCCATACTTAAAGGAGGTATAGAAGGTGTAGGCAAAAGACCACAATTAAGATCCATACGAGGAATGCTTAATTCAAGAATCTTACAATGTTTATAAGCTTGATATGAATGGAAAATATTATCAGGTGGAGGAGGACATGAATTAGGTAATGAAGGCCAAAAGAAATCAAGAGCAACACAATATCTGGGCCTAGAAGGTTGGTATAAACTATGATTAATCATCTTCACTTCTTCATCATGAATGAATTTAAGACACTTATGGATAGGTGAAGCAACAACATGCATGGCATTCAACCAGGGAAAACCTAGCTTATCTTGAAATTGATCGGAAGTAGGAACCATAGCAAAGGTAGTGTTCACAATTTTTCCACAAAGTTCAACTGGTAAAGTAATAGAGCCAAATGATGGAAAAAGAAAACCATTACAAGTTTGAATCCACACATCTAATGTATCATCAGAATTGCATTGTAATCTTTTCATAAAAATACTTTCTTCAGTAATCACATTGACTAAGGATGTAGGATCAACATGACAACCACAAGTAGGTTTCTAAGAAATCCTAGCATAAATGTAAAGGGGACCATCAGGAGCCTTAATAGTCTCAGAGTCATCAAAGGTAATCAAAAGTTCCCGAGGTCTTTTATTATTAGGTTGTTGTCAAGGTTTAGGTTGAGTTTTTAGTTTAGGTTTAGGTTTTGGTTGAGGTTGAGATTGAACTTGAGGTTGAATCTGAAGTTGAGGTTGAGGTTGAGGTCGAGATACACATTGAGAAACATGCTCCACTTGATTAACAACATGATTGAGATCATCCATTTTAGAATCATACACAATTTACACAGAAGATGGTTGAGCAATGGTATTAGTAGCATGCGTACGTAAAGGATTCGTATAGATTTGAAGGTTTTGATTGGGAGGAGAGATAGATTTTTTTCCACTACCATCAAGATTATCAACAGATAAGGCATTAGATTTAATTAAGTCTTGAACCTTATGTTTTAAAGAATAACATTTCTTAGTATCATGACCATTCTGACTATGATATTGACAAAAAGCATTTTGATCAAAAGATTTAGAAGCAATCGTAACAGGTAAAAGAGGTTGAATAGGAGGTAAAGTAATCATATTAGCAGCTAACAACCTATTCATAATAGAATGTAAAGGTTTGGAAAGAGGAGTAAACATATGATTTAATCAAAAAGCAATGGATGTAGAAGTGGCATTGTGAGATGCAACAACAACTTGATCAGCAATTGCATTCGCTTGTTTGTTTATCTTGACATAGTTGTTGAATTTTTTAAATTTGTTTGGATTAGGAGCAGCATCACTCTCATCAACTGGAATAGGATCCATTGGAGTTGTGTTCTCAAATTGACTCACTTGTAATTAATAATGATGAAGCACTGCACAAAGTTGTTGAAAAGAGGTAAATTCAGTAAGCAGAATCTTATCTCTAATATCCTTTTGCAAATTTGAAATAAACATATGTTGAATATCAATATCAAGAATAGGATAGGAAACTTGAGCATACAAATGCTTAAATCTACCAATAAATTCAGTTAATTTTTGTTTAGCACTTTGTTTACAATGCATCAATCAGTCAAAGACACTTGCAGGATGATGTTGTTTTGAAATTGTTGAATAATGGCATTAGCAAGTTTTGGAAAGGAATCAATAGAATAAGGAGGCAAGGAACAATACTATTGTAAGGCCTTGTCATGGAAGGTTCTAGCAAACAATTTAGCTAAAATCCTATGGTCATGAGCATAATCACTACAAAGGATTTGGAATGTTTTAACATGGTTAACATGATCTCCTTTTGTGTTATAATTCTCAAGATGAGGCATATCGACTTGCTAAGGAACAGGAGTATGAATAATATCCAAGGACAAAGGAATTCCCATGTCACATGTAGGGATAGTAAACTTGTTTTGAGTTAAGGAAGCAAGTTTTTGTTGTAAGGATGATACAGTTTGAGCCAAACTAATGATTATTGAATCATTAGAGGAAATAGGAGGAGTAGCAACATTAGACACACTAGGCAAAGTGTAAGAAGTTGCAGGAATAGAAGACACAACTGGAGGAACACTAGGAATTACAGTTGGAAGCGGATTGGAATAAGTAAAAGGAACATTATGATATGAAGGTTGTGATGTAGGAAGGGACACATGAGGAACACTCATAGGAATAGAGGGAACCATCACAGTCACCAAAGAAGGAGTATAGGTAGGAATACTAGGTAAAGGATTAGAAGGAAGTTCAACACTAGTGATAGGAGGAATCAACCCTACATCTTGAGCTTCTTGAGCTAAAGGTTTAACATTTGAATGCACAAGGTGAGTAATACCATGCAAAAGGTTAACACCTTGATCACTATCACAGAGAACTTTCTTAAGAGCCTCTATAGCTTGAATAGAATCTTGATTATGGCTATCTTGAATAAGCCAATTACCCATTTTATCAAGTTCAGTTGAAAGTTTTTGAACTTGTTCAGGAGGAACTCTTAAAGCATCATCCTTATCATGAGATGAGTGAGAAGATTTTTGCTCCATAGTAGGATTGGAATCATGAAGAATCAAATTGTCATCTAGGATCCTAAGGAAAGGAGAGGAAGATTCAGGATCAAAGGCACCCATGAGTCTACGACTTCTTCTAACTAGAATGTTATAAGTAGGACTAGTAGTAGTAAAGCTCATAAACCAATGCAATGCAAATGAACTAAACTAAAACCACATAAAGTATGAATATTTTTGTATTTTTGAAATCTAATTAGCATGCAAGATCTAACACAAAGGAGAAATCTAATACTAACAAGATAAAAGGAAATCTAACACCAAAAAGAAAGAGAGTAAGCTAGTCGGGTTCACCAAAATGAATAGAGGTAAAATGGAATCACCTCTATTTAGATGTGTAATTGTAATGTATGGGGGAAATATGAGATTCACTCTTAAATCCAAATTTCCAATGGAGAGATCCAATTTGATCAACCAAAAGGTTAATGCACAATCAAATCAATCTATGGAGAATATGAAAGCAAGAGAAAAACCCTATATTTCTCTATGGAGAATTATGCTTGGAATCTGAAATAATTGAAATACAAGTACTAACCTCAAATTAGGGAAAATATGAAAAATACCATTTTCTAATGTCTATGTGTACTTTCAAGCAATTTTGCAACCTATTTCAAACTGGAAATGCCGAGAGGAAGAAAACCCAAAAATCTTTTGTCATTTCGGCGGTAGGTAGTCTTTGACCCTCATAAAAGGTCAAAGGCTACATTCTTTATTTGAAGGTTGATTCTGACTTTGTTCATAGATCTCAAAATTTTTCTAAAAAGGGTATCCAAATCCGATCTCGGATCCAAAATTCCACACCTATACCTACAAGAAAATGGGGGTTTTTGTTTGTATGGGGGGTATGCCTTGGTCAAACCCCAATTTAGGAATTAACCTTGAAATTGAATTGAAATGTAGTGTACATAAACAAAGTAATTGAAACAATTCACCTCGCTTATGTTGAAGTCCTTGTAGAGGATTCAAATCCTCAAATCCACAAATAGGAATGCTTCAATGGATGTAGGATGTCTCAAATCAATGACATTTGATCTTCAACACCAATCTTGAATTGATCTTTGCATATGAGGAGGCTTGGATGAATGTAGAAGGATGGATATTCAAGGGGGCTCCAAAGAGATTGAATCCTTCAATGGCTAACAATGGATCTCCTTGATGGATGAATGCTTGAATTCACTTGCTTGCACTTGAGAGATCGCTCATGAAATTGCTTGAAGATGAGATATGAAAATGAGAGAGGAAGGCCTCCTTTTATAGTGAACTAAGGCACAATCCTCTAGAGGAGCCACCTTGGAGAATTAAATCCCAATTAGGTCCTAACCTTTAGAAAATATACCTATATTAAATGCAATTTAAGGATTTACCATTCTGAAACTCGAAATGGCTGACCCGGAGGCGGGAAAACAAATATCCTTGAAACCCGACACTCGAAAATCAAGGAAATTTGAAATCTAGACAGGGGGTCAAGGATGAGCTTGGAACTTACCAGGTCAGGGTCAAGGTTGACTTTGAACCCATAAGGTCAACTTTGACCTTATGGTTAATAATCTCAGGATCCTGACCCAGAATGCTAGGAAATGCAGATATGAAGTGAAAATCAGGTGCAAAGGAAAGCAGAATAGGGGGAAAAGCTACATACATGTAAAGACCCAATCAAGGTGCTCAACATGACCCCAAACCACTTACTCAGAGGGCTAAATGCTCTTATCATGGAAGTGCTTCCATTTTAAGACGATACAATATCAAATGGCTCAAAACGCAGTTGGGACTCATGCAAGCTCTTGATGAAACTTCATGATCCTACCCTTAATCCTTTTGTTATAGCTTCTCCACATGGACTCAACTAAAAGAGGCCCCCAAACCATGCAGAAAAAATCCCATAAAAGTGATCCAGTCAACTAAAAAATCAAGTCTGAGATGACTAAAGTCAAACGGTGGACATGCCTAGAAATCATGGATCCCGACATTTGCCTCAAAAAAATGAAGCTACAAAATTGACTAAGTGTCAAATCCTCTTTTTCCATGTTTTGGACTTTGGACTTTCAGAGGCCGAAAATTCTCTAGGGCCGAAATGTCGAAAATCAGGGTCTTCAAAAATGGCTAAGTGTAAAAACTATCTTTTTCCTACACAAAATTTGGCTAAGTCCAGACTGGACGCTTATTGAATTGGGAGTATTTCTGGATGAGCCTTGTGGAACCTATCTGCAATCTCTAGCACCTCTTCAAAGTTAGCCATTTTGACCCCTTCAAGGAGTTCTTGTTGTCTCTCTCAGAAGGTGACCAATTCCACTACAAACCCCTTTATCTCCTCTTCTCGAGATAGCATCTTCTGAATTTCCTCCTTTTGATAGAACATCTATTGGAGGTCCTCTTTCATTTTAACTCCTTTGAATATACCTACATACTAATTGATGATGAAATTTACATAATGCATAGTTTAACCATCATCTTCATCATATAAGTCTAAGTCCAATCCGTCAAAGAACTTATGCATTTTCCCTACAAAAAGTAGAATGTCATCTCTCCTTTTATCCATCCTTTTTAGTAATTTTTCAAAAATGGTCAAAGATCCATTTATATCCTAGATCCACTTCTCAAAATTGTCCAGCTTTGACCCTTCATACACCTTCACCAAAACTTGGAAGTGTTGCTTTTGTATTACTATAAGATCATCTAGTGCCTTTTGCTACTTTAGAATCTTCTCCTCCACACCGTCCTCTTCACTCATGATCTCTACCAAGGAGGTGATTCCTTGAAGAGTACTTTGAAATGGCCTCAAAATCCTCTTGAGAGAGACCCTAGAAAACTCCTCAAAATTGGTCTTCCAGTCTGCACACACTTGAATAAAAGAATGTGGAATGTCTGTTGACATATTTACCTCACCCCTTTTCTCCAAAATAGCCTGTAATGAGGCCTCAGGGTTATTAGGATCAATGGGACCCGCTGTTTTAAGAATGATTTTTTTCATGGCCTCATTTTGCTCCATCTATGCTTTTATCTTCTCTTCATCTTTATACATGAAGCCCAGCCCAGAGCATGCTTCAACCCAAGGGTAGCCAGAGTTTTACTCCCCTCTCTAGCTGGCTCTCCCAAATCTACTTCCTCCAACATGTAGTCATCTGGGGTGACTTCAGCTATACTTATACTCATTGTAGGGACAACCACCTTAGCCTTCCATCTACCCACTTGGTCTTGTGTTTCATATGATAGTGTCCTTTCTCGGGTGCTAGATCTGACTTGATGGAATGCTCACCCTAATGCAACCATATCTATTTCATCATCTGTATATACCGTGGTCCTTGGCTGAATCTCCTTGGTGAACCAAGTGGGTTTTGAAAAGGTGTTGAGGGGTAAATAAGGAGTTGCTAGAGTTGCGGTAGTCATAGGGCATTCTATCTCTATTTCCTCATGACTCTCCTCCTCTCCTCCTCCTATTTCTTGTTCTTCCATTACATTTAGCTCTCCCTCCTCCTGTGTATGTTCTTACTCATGTGTCTACTCTTCTTCACCAACCTGTTTCTTTGATACATCATGTCCCTTTAACAATATCTCACTAACTACATTTATGTCTTTCTCTCATTCTTGAGACTCTTGTGTCAGTGTTTTAATGTGGGCCAATGGTGGAATGGGAGCTTGGGAAGGAGGGTTTTGTACAAGAGGAATCAGAGAAACAAGGGGAGTGGGCAAAGGCATTGGTAGAGGAGGTGGAGTTAGCATGGGAGCATGAAAAGGTGGAGGTTGTGGAGGCAACAGAGTGGTTTGAATTGGAGGTGGAAGTGGAGTGGTAGGTGGTGTTTGATGTGGAGGCAAGAGTGGAGTTTGATGCATAGGTGGAGGTGGAGGCTGAACTGGGTGTGAAGCTGAGGGAATTTGTGTAGCTACATCCTCCTCAGAGGTGATACCTATAGAAGAGTCCCTTCCTAACTCTATAGTTTCCTTCTGTATTTAAGCCGCAACTTCCTTAACTGACTCTAGAGACTTTCATGGAACTTCCTCTCCTACATTGTCAAGAGGACCAGTGAACTGCATAGGGATAAAACCAATAGGAAAAGATTGTCCTACAACTAGAGCCTATTACTAAGATTCTTGGAAACCATGAAGTCCCTCAAAATTTGAGATGTTAAACTCATCATCACATAGAGTGTCTAGATTTATTGGCTCTCCTTGGGTTACTCCTTCAACATCTTCTTGATCATCTTCTAGTATCCTCCTTCTTTTCAAGGATCCTGTAGAGTGATTTCTTCTACTAAGAGGTACTTGATCTATATCATCTTCATCATCCTCCAAAAGGGTGTCCATCTGAGTGGGCATTGAGCCTTTCTTCCTTTTGTAAACATTCCCTTTAATCACCCCGGTCAGCCTAGGTCCAGTTACCTTGAATCTTAGGGCCTTCTTTGGTGCACTTGGTGGTTCAGGACCACTAGAAGAAGGAACATCCAGAGGTGATATAATCCCTATCACTCTAGTTTTAGGCTTCTTCAAATGAGTAGTTGAGCCATATGTTGTAGGATGATCATGTCTATAAACTGTCTCCAGCTTTTTTGGTGCAACCTCTTTAAATTAAGGCTTCAACACTTTCTCTCATTTCTTCTTCTTCTCCTTAGAAGGTTGATCTGGTTGTTGTGTCATTGGTATGTGGTCCATAGGAAATGGATGGGTGACCCAAGCCTTAGTCACTTTGATGACATGTTTGGCTTTGAAGTTGATGTCATCATTTTCATTCGTCTACTTTCGCATTAAGAATGACCCTGGTATATACTTTATCCAGATTGTAGATAGGATCCAAGATATCCTCAAAGTTAGCTTCCTTCACCTTTGGAGGTATCTTTAGTAGTAAAGTGGTTTGTGCTAGCTCAAAATTCATCCAACAGTAGTCACGGATCCTGACCTCATATTCATCTAATCAATTCATCTAATGGTCTTCAATATGGGGCTCATGTACATAATACCTTCCCATTATGTGACTATATGTACCAATTGGATCAAAATTGGTCCTTACGAGGTTATAACTTTGTAGAGGGAATTCATCCCATTCAAAGAACAAGGACTTATAGATCTTCATATCTGGTACATAGTGGGGCCCTATGGAAATTTGGAAGTCCCAACAATGTTTCTTCTTGTGTCAGATGTTTTCATGGGCATTATACAATTGCCTAGCTATTTCCAACAAGATAACTCTATCAGATGGATACCTTGGCAGCTTCTTAGGAGCCAAGGTTCATCTTTCCACCCAGATGTATGTAAAGGTCTTGAACTGAATGTAAAATGCCCCAAGGGCCTTCACTTTTGTAGCAACTTCAGTTGACATCTTCTTAGCATAGTCTCCCTCTATGGAACGTATGATGGCAAATACAAAGGCATCATTGACAATGCAAAAATCAAAGCTGTTGTCTGGGTAGTATTCCTTCCTAACTAGTTGTGGATACATTATGAATGGCCATGTATTTAGATCTCCCATAGCACCAACTTTCACCAACCCTGGGTACACAAATCTGGCAGCCAATAGGTACACAACATAGGATGTCATGTAGAAGTGCGGGTCACTTTTCACTATGATCAACTACTCATCCAAGTTGTCACTAAGGATGTTGGCCCAATCAAATCTTTCCTGCCTCTCCTTTATTTTTTCAATAAGTAGTATCATCCATGGTTCTAACTGAATAGACTTAGGCAGTCGATACACCCAACTAATCATGGTGATGGCTTCTTGGATGTCCTCCTTCATGTAGCCTCTCTACATATCTATCCTATGTAACTTATTTTTGGGTAGAGGTTGTATAAGATAATCCTTGTTCATGATGTCATGAGATAATAAGACATCCTTGTTATAGAACTCCATTCCCTTGCCGATGAAGAAGTTGTAGAACTTGTCGACCCCTTTGGGCAAGTGGAAGATGTCTTCAATATTGTCCGACCTAAGATCTAGAACTACTTCACCAATGCCATTCTTCACCATTCTTTCATCTGGTACGTGGTGACTTGCTAGAGTGTTGATCAGGTCTGAGGACAAGATGGAGACCGGGTGTGCTGCTGCATTCACCAGAGAATAGTACACTAATGAAGTGTAGTCATCAGATCTTCTTATTGGTTGTGCATATTTGACCAAGTAGTCGTTCCAACTGACATTAGTGATGTCAATGTCTGTAATTTCAGCATGTAAGTTGCCCACCTTGGAGGGTGCATGATAACCTTTGAACTAATACCACATAGGCCATGAGTTAACCTTCTCTACCATTTCTACAAAGAGTGAAGGTCATGAATCAGTAAACATCAAATCACATAAAAGATACAAAAATCTAAACAACCCTGAAAGAACTAAGGCTTAAAAGGTTCTAACAAGTCAATATTGACCTTTTAGACTTTCGAGGGTACAAGACCTCCAAAAGGCCTGAAATGCCAAAAAGGGAGACCTTTAGCCAGAGCCATCAGGATCAGTGATTCAAAGATGCAATCTTTCAGTCTTCAGTGAATCAAAGGTTCAAGATTTTCAGATTGCGAAACCTCCAACATGCCGAAGAGGGGTCTTGGAAACTTTTGAAGTGTCCAAGAAATTCGGACTCTGAACCTTCAAACTTTCAATGAATCAAAGGTGAAATCTTTCTAGGGTGTGAAAACTGTGAAATGTCGAAGAGAGTGAACTTGGACGAATTTTGAAAGAAATCCATGAGATTTTTAGACTGTGAAAGTCTGAAAACTCTAATGTTTGAGAGGTCAAAAGTGAGGGTTTTAGCTCAGGACTCAAAAATGAGCCCGACGACAAGTTTGACCATGAACTTGAGACCAGGGCATCGAAGGGGACAACCTTGCAATCTCCAAGGTAGCACTAGACTAGACTAACGCAAACAAACCCTAGCTAACTAAGCACACAAACCCTAAGAAAGTGACTGAAAGAAAAACAAAACCAAAACTAAGGAAAGAACATAAGAACAATGAAGGCACCAACCTCAAATGAGATGGAATATGACAACCACAAGTTAGAGACAAACAACCAATGAAGATGAAGACCAAAAGAAAATGCACCAGAAAGCTCTGAAAACTGACGATTATGCACAGAGAACAAGTGAGTCAAAATGATAGCTTGTCTCCTTATATAGGCCACAGGTGGGGGTGACGTCAGCCACCTCTGCCAATCACTCTTTTAGACCTTTGGGGTTTCAGACCTCTGAAAGTTTGAAATTCCAAAAGGTCGATTCTCTTCTGAGAATCAGACCCTTCAATGTCTGAACCTTTGAATGTTTGAAAACCCTAGAGTGCAAGTGATTATTTAGTCGATTTTATGAACCTTTCGCACTTTCAGACCTTTGAAAGTGTGAAACTATGAAACTACAAAAAAGATAAACAACTAGACCCTAAAACCAGAAAACCACAAACTGACAGACATACAAAGAACCTAGGAAAAGCTAGAAAGAGGGTGGGCTTGAAGCCAAGAGGCTACAAAGAGGAGCGTGGTTGTGGAACCACATCAATAAATTTGCTTTGTCTATGATGGATCAGATCCTTTAGACTGTTGATGGCTTGGAAATGATTTCATTTCTCAATGGCTTCTCGATATATAACTAGATTAGTGTTTCATATGAAGATCAACACAAGATGGATTTTACCACACCTTGGGGCACATTTTCTTATCAAAGAATGCCTTTTAGATTGATTAATACTGGGGCCACATTTCATAGGGCTATGAACTCTACCTTTGGTCACCTATTAAATAAAACCATCACCATCTATATGGATGACATGACAGTCTTCTCCAAAAGATGAAAGAAGCATCTAAGAGACTTAAAGGAGGTTTTGCAAAGGTGTCAGAATGATGGTGTTTCTGTAAACCCGAAGAAGTTAGTTTTTTGTGTAACAAAAGTAAATTTGTTGGGTCATTTAGTTTCAAAAGAAGGCATTAAAATTGATCTAGAGACAGTGAGAGCTATTCAACAATTATGTCTTCCTGTCAATCACAAGGGCATAAAATATTTCTTTGGTCAGGTTAATTTTTT
The DNA here is from genome assembly GCA_027943335.1 of Chamaecyparis obtusa. Taxonomy (NCBI): domain Eukaryota; kingdom Viridiplantae; phylum Streptophyta; class Pinopsida; order Cupressales; family Cupressaceae; genus Chamaecyparis; species Chamaecyparis obtusa. The sequence continues at coordinate 788,900 of BSBK01002454.1, read as the reverse complement.
AAGAAAATTGGTTCCTGATTTTGCCGAGACAACAAAACCACTGGTTGATCTCTTGAGTGAAAAGAATAGTTTCAAATGGGATGAACCAACCATAAAGTCTTTTGAAAAAGTAAAAGAGGCTATAGCTCAAGCCCCAACCTTGATACACCTAGACTTTAAGAAAGATTTCATAATTTATTGTTATGCCTCAAAGCACACCATATCTAGTGTATTGTTGCAGAAGAATGGAAAGGATTAAGAGGTTCCTATTTCTTTCTTGAGTGTACTACTTAAAAAACATGAGTTGCGTTATTCCCAAATTGAGAAGAAGGCGTTTCGGTGGTAAAGGCAGTAAAACAGTTTGGGTATTACATTCTTCATTCTCACTCTATATTTTTTGTTCCAAGTTCTATTGTCAAAAGTATCCTCACTCAACATGAGGTAGTTGTAAATATGAGAGCTGCTTGGGTAGAAAAAGTACAAGAATTTGATTTGGAGATCAAACCCACTAAGCTAGTCAAAGGTGAGGGTCTATGTAAACTGATGGCAAAAAACAAGGGAGAGCAAGAATTGCTCAATTGCTTGTTTATCAAAACAAATGATTCATGGTTCTTGGATGTGGTGTTCTTCTTGACCTATGGAGAAGCTCTAAATCATCTCTCCGCTAAAGAAAAAAGAAATCTATGGCTAAAGGCAGCAAAATATGGCATTGTGGACAATGTCTTATATAAAAAGGGGATAGACGGGATGTTCTTGCGATGTGATGATAAAGACCAAAAACAGAAGCTACTACAATAATTTCACAATGAAGCCTGTGGAGGACATTACTCATCATCTGTGACTGCTTTTAAGATATTGAGAAATTTCTATTATTGGCCCAGAATGTTTAGAGATGTGTAATACCCTCTCCTATGGTGATACTTGGACTTTCTGATTTGGACATTCTATTAGCATGGTTAGAGCTATACATTTACATTTATGTTTTGTGGGTGATGATATGTTTATCAGATGATTGATATGCTCATTTACGATTATCATTTATATGTTTATGAAATGATAAAACCATCTATCTTTATATGTTTTATGGAGCTAACCCAAGGATTTGAATCTTACCATTATCATGGTGTTTTATGTTTCATGTATATGTGTCTGATGTGTTTTCATGACTCAGGATGAAGTCATAGTTACTCACTTAGTTGAGGTCCACATGATGTATCAATCTTAGTCATCTATTTGTATATATATATATATATATATATATATATATATATATATATATATATATATATATATATATATATATATATATATATATATATATATATATATATATATATATATATCTTCTTGGTGAATGCAAGATTGCAGGTAATGGGTATCATCTCCACCTGGCTTCACAGGTCTGAGCGATCCCTCAAAATCCTCGATCATTTTTTTTGTTACGAAGATATCACCAGGTTCCACAGGAAGAAACTCTACTTCTGATCCTTTTATCCTTAGGTGGGGAGTTCTCAAGTCAGTCCCTTGTGTGGATGTATTATGTGATCTCTCAGTTTATTGGTTTTGTGGATCTTGTAGCTAGTTTCTTGTCTTTTGCATTCGTTGAGAATGAGGTTTTGAGTATGGTAGTTTTAACTGTCTTCATGGTATGTTCAATTTTGTTAGTAGATTACTGATGTGAGTTATTGTTTATTTGAGGGTATGATTTAGTAATTTATCTTTAGTAGTAGCTACTATTATACTAGCATATCTCATTGGGAATGAGTTAGTATGTGATTAAATCATGTGATTTTTGTTGGATCAAATTGTCTGAAGGAGATTGTTGGATTAATTGTGTGTTGTCTTTGATGTCACACAAATGTCATATCAATTATCAAGCTCAGTCGGTCAGCAAAGTAGTTCCCAACATTTGCCGAGCTCAGTCGGTCTGCAGGTAGTTTTCAGTATCTACTGAGATATTTTGGGCGTCAAAGAAAAGTATGGCAAAAAATAGTGTTAACCGAGCTTCCATGGTTATCGAAGGAAAGTTAGTGATTACCGAGTTCACTCAGTCTCCAAATGATGTTGCAGAATTCACAGTGCTCACCAAGTTCTCTCGGTCACCAAAGGAAATCTCTTCGGATTAGTGTTTACCGAGCAAGGTCGGCCCAATGAAGGATTTTGTTATTTTGAGAAATAAAGTTTGTTTATTCCAGCCGACTGTTGTAATGATTAGTAATGTTATTAGTGCCGACTTGATAATCTGAATGGACAATCCAAATGGTATATATAGAAGGTCAAGTTGTGAATTAAAAAGTGTGTGCAAGTGAAAAGAAGGAAAGTGTGAGCGAATTTTGAAGGATGATTAGATATCCTTGAAGAGTAGCAGAGATATATTTGATCAGGAAGGATCTAGTGAAGCAGAATACAGATCTGTAATCAACAATTCAGTTGCATCATTATTCAGGTCACTTCATTGTTACTTTCTTACCATTGTAGTAGTGATTTCAAAATCTCCTAACCGAGTTGGTTTAACAGCCATTTTGTAAATCCTCTAACAAGGTGACAGTTCTATTGAATTGTTTCAAGACCTCTTACAAGGCCACTCCTAATAGGGTGATTAAATCATCTAACAAGGTCACACCTAACAGTGTGTTTTGTAACCTTTAACCGGGTTGGCTCCTAACAGGGCTCACTTCAAAAGAGTGAAAAATAGTAACTAGTTACATTGGTGGTTTTTACCATATTGGGTTTCTATGTTAAATCTGGTGTCTCTTGTGTTCATGATATTTTCTTTATTCATGTATGTTAATCACTGATGAATGCTTAAGAACAGTTATAATTAATACTCACTGCAATAACTGAGTTTTTAGTATAACAGCAGTAAATGATTTAATAAAACATCTAAGGGAGCTGTGGTAATATTTTTGTGGTTAACTGATTCACCCCCCCCCCCCTCTCAGTTACTCCATCTATATTTCCAACAGATTTTAATATCAATAATAATAAAGAATTTTATGGTATTTAATAACAAAATGCCTAAGGCAATATTAATAATAAATGTCTTAATCATAGTAGTGTATATATATATATATATATATATATATATATATATATATATATATATATATATATATATATATATATATATGAAGATCATGATTATAATTGTGGTTATAGTAGTGAGTTTAAATTATAATGTATTTGGTTTAAATAATAATATTCCTAATATTTAAATAATTGTAATATTAATAATAATGTGTCTTACTTATGGTATATGTACCATAAGCATATGGGTGCACACATATGCCTATGAATACATATATATAAATAAATATTATTATATAATAAATTAAATAAAGGAAATTATTATACTATGGTAAGGCTATGTTATATTTTATTTGGGAAATGCATTTGGTAAATTACCATAGTAAAACAAGATAGAAAAATTATTCCTAAAACCCTTATTTATTTATTTTGTCATCCTCTAATTTAGGAGATATATATTAAAGTTTTATTTAAAATTTGTTTATCCCTTCACGGGAATGGTTTTGCAAACCATCTCATTAACAAATAATGGATGGATAGTTGGGATGGTTGCATCGGTTGGAATACCCGTGCAACCACCTCCTCCATTCTGTTTACAGGAAAGATTTTCCTATGTGTGGGGGGCTGGCATAGGAAATTTTAATTTGAGGAGAGGCTTTATCTTTGATAAGAATATTGCTATAGTTTAGAGAAGAGAGAGGAAATTGGTTTTCCTCTGAGAGGGTGTGAATGAGATTGCTTCTAGAAGGAGTTGGAGCTTTCTTTTAGGAGGGATTCGAAGGATTGCTGGAAGAGATTTAGAAGCTTGATTTATTCTTTGTCAACCGACATTCGCAGGACTCCAGGTTGGAATCCATCCTGAGAATTAAATCTCTTTTATAGCATGAATGTTGTTTGTAGAGTTGTTTGAATGTTATTGTATTGTGTATTATTATTGCAGAACGTTTGTGCACTATTGTATTATTATTGTATTGTGTATTATTATTGCAGAACGTTTGTGCACTATTGTATTATTATTGTATTGTGTATTATTATTGCAGAACATTTGTGCACTATTGTATTATTATTGTATTGTGTATTATTATTGCAGAATGTTTGTGCACTATTGTATTATTGCAGAACGTTGATACATTATCTTATTATTGTATTCTGCATTATTGTATTTGTTTGTAGAATATTGATGCATTATTTTATTTTTTATTGTTGTATTATTGTTGATCGTGTCTACATTATTGTATTATTTGTGTCATCCATTTATATCAATATATAATTTGGTAGATTATGGTAGAGTGGCAGCCGTTCATATATGTAAGATAATCTGAAGTTAGTATTGTTTAATTTTCTATCGTGAAACAATTTCTTCCATTTGGCCGAGTTGATTTTTACTATCTACGTCATTTTTCCATGCTTAGATACCACATTTGTAATAGGGTTAAAGTGATGCCACATTTGTATTAGGGTTAATGTTGAACAAGTATATTAATTAGGCCAACTAGTATAATAATTAGGTTTTCGTTTATACAAGTATAACATTCAAGTATAATTTCTTATACTTTAAGTTATACTTGTATAAAGAAATTAGGTACCTTTTCGGATGATTGGAATAGGTTTCAAATTCCTAGGAGTTAAGCTACAACTTCTAGATTTTAGTTTTTTTTTTTAAAATCAGACTTAGTTAAATTTCAAGCACGTGAGATTTTACAGAACATTGTGTTTTGGCATGTGAAATTTTTGTGTAAAATTTAAATATGTCCCTTATGAGTTTGGTAGGGTTATATGGTGCATTTGGATGCTTTAATAGGATTAGGATGTGTATAGGTAACAATTTAGGGTTTAGGATTGTCTAGGAGGACCAGGACTACTCTAGACCTCCCTAAACGTTACTAAATTTTCCTAAACATCCCTAGACTATCTTATTATTTTCTATTCTTTGATGCAGTTCTCAAATGTGCTTATGATGTGTTTTTCTACATGTATGATGTATTTGTGATGTGTGGGTTAAGGGTAGAAAACCTAACAACACCAAGTGAGTGGCTCTCAGTGCGGGGCCGGGGCCCTAAGTGGCTAGAACCAGGATAACTGACTGAAGAGTTATTTAACAAGTGATAATTTAATTAAAACTTATGGGAATGGGTTCAAACACTAAAAAGATTAATATGTGCCTCACCCATGCCATTAGTGCTAGTAAAGGCTATGGATGGGAGTGGGAGAAGGTACCTATGCGTAGGTACGATTGAATGGCGCTTGTCTGTAGGAAAGGCATTTGATTCTGCATGTGCCTACTTGGGGCCTGGGGCCTGGAGTGGCTAGTACTAGGAAAACCCAAGGGGTGAGGGCTATGCGATGACACTCACTTAGGTCATTTCTTAGAGTTTATACCAAGCCTTAGAACCTTTGGGAAAAGATTTATACTTTGATCTTCTTTTATTTGCTATTTGGGAAAGGTTACCCAACCCTAGGTATGGCCTAGCTATTCCCTCTTTGTGGACCTTGGTGTTTATCTCCTAGCATGGGGGAGTGGGCCTTTTAGGTATCCATGTGGTTGGGTGGTAAATATTTTTATCGAGGTACCTTTTGCGAATGTAGTGCTTATGGATTCATGCTTGCATAGTGTTCTAGTTTTGAAGACTTGTACTTATCTTTCATGATGTAAAATTATTGTTAACTCCCAAGAGGAGATGAATGTAATGTAATCATTAATGTATTTCAAAATGATGTAATTGGAATGGGTAGACTTAGGAGAAAGGAAAAAGGGATATCACAAACTTTGTGTATATGATGTGTGTTGAAAAGAAAAGGATTTTGTAACATTCCAAGTTAAGTAGTATGTTTTTCATTATTGTTGATTAAGTGAAAAGCTATTGAAAATAAAATGTAATAATTGTAATGTATCAAATGATTTAGATGATTCTATTTTCTTTAAAAGTTATATTTTTCATAAAGGGTACTTAGGAAAATAGATGGATTTAAATGGAAAATTGAAATGAAAGTACTTTGAATTTCTTTGTAAAGAATCTTCAAATGATATGGTGTATTTTTCTTTAAGAAGTAAATCTTGTTGTTAGTATACTTAAAGGACTTAAATGAATTGTTCATAAAATAGTAGGGAGCCTTGGGAGGAATCTAAGTTTAACTACGTTTAAGTTTTGTTCACATAATTCTTTTAAAAATTCAAAATATTTCATAAATCATTACTTAGGTTTTTCTTTTACAAAGAGAATCTTTGTTATCTTCCTCGATTCCCTTGCGGGGCATGACATCTTTGGTATCAAAGCACTAAGTTGCTACACTGGGGCCCAGGGAATTTGGCCCATGCTTCTTAAAACTTGTTATTCATTTAAGGAAATACTTAAACACTAGAATTGGACTAGGACCCTTAAACTTATCCTTCTCCTTACTTGTCCAGGATGCTGCCTATGACCCATGGTAGAAAGGGAGGTGCCCGAAACACTCCTCCTAGATCTCATCAAGAAATTTCTCAGGAAGAAGAAAATTTTGAGAGAGAAGATAGGGGGGACCATTTTGATAACCACTCTGGAGGTTTTTAGGGGGCTCAAGTAACAAAATTGTTACAACAGATTCTACAGAGGTTAGAGGCAGGGCAGGATAGAGGCCACCATGGGGAGACTGACACTCACCATGAGGAAAGGGAAAGGATTCCTAGGAGGAGACATTAGATAGTGGAAGAAGATGCTCTACATGCTTCTCACATGCGAGACCTACTTAGGACTAAGACTAACCCCTTTAAGGGAACCCAAGGTGGATCTACCACTGAAACTTGGTTGCTAGACCTAGAAAGGCTATTTTCCATGCATCCTTATAGCGACAATACCAAGGCTTGGTTACAGTCATTCACCTTAGAGATTTTGCATCAACTTGGTGGGAAATAGAGAAAGAGAAACTTCACATAGATATTACCACTCTTTCATGGGAACTATTCCTAGAACTCTTTCGAGCTAGATTTCTTTCTGACCACTGGAGATGGGAAAGAGCCAAAGAGTTTCACAACTTAAGGCAACTAACTATGTCATTTGATGACTATGAGAAAAAGTTCTTCGAACTCAAGCCATACTCAGAATATAAGGATGATGAACCCATGCTGACTCAACACTTCCTTAGAGGACTCAATAGTCGCTTGGTCAGTAGCGTATGAATGTTTGAACCTCAGATAGTTAATGATGTAGTCATCAAGGCTTGCCTTGAGGAACAAAATATAGCCTTGGGTTTAGGAGGTCAGATAGGTGGCCAAGGGGGTAATGCCTTCCAAGTCGGGTTAGGTTTCAAAGGGAATCCATCTCAAGGAGCACCTGGACCTAAAAACTATCCTCCCAAAGGAAGTCAGAACCACCAGAAAAGAAAATTTCATAGCAACAACAATAGAAATTACAATGGCAACAATAATAAAAATGGGGGTTCTCAATCCAACAATTCTCACAACTGGGAGCATGAAAAGTGGTGCCTCAAAATTCTAGTCGGGGTAGCTATCAGTAGTCCAGCGCACCTTCTGCAGGAAGGAATTTTGTTAAGAACACTGGATGTTACTCTTGTGGTCAACATGGTCACATTGCAATTAATTTCCCTTAGAAGTCTACCCCAGCAGCTAGCTATAGACAGGCCTCTTCAGAACCAATAGTAAGTAATGCAGGTAGAACTCACCGAGTATTTTCCACCTTAGACCATAGACAAGCCAATCATCAGGGAGTAGTCATTGAAACCCTAGGTTTGTTAAGGGGTATCTCTATCACCATACTATTTGATTCAAGAGCAACAAATTCTTTTATTTCACCTTCTTTAGTAGAGCAATGTGGGCTAAAGGCAGTAAGATAGGAAGATAGGTGGCAGGTTGAGCTAGCCTCTAGGGCACGAATAGCCTCTGACTCTTGTGTCCAAAGTTGCAAGTTAGATCTTGGACCTTTTTCCACCTTAGTAGATCTCCAAGTAATTCCTCTAGGCTTGTATGGAGTATTTTTGGGTATGGATTGGTTGGATGCTCACAAAGCCACTTTGGATTGTAGAAACAAAAGCATTCAGTGTTTAGATGACTTAGGAGAACCTAAGAAGATTGTTGGGGTGCAACTACCTATCTCTCTCCATATGATTTCTGCGATGTAGCTCAAGAAGTGCATGTGCAAAGGATGCCAATTATTTGCAGTCTTAGTTGAGGACTTGGACCAAGGAGAAAGTAGGGATGTATCACTAGATCATCCCCTATTATAGGAGTACTTAGATGTTTTTCCCAAAGAAATTCTAGGAATGCCTCCCAAGAGGGACATTGACTTCCAAATTGAGTTGGTTCCAGGAGTAGAACCAATCTCCAAAGCTCCGTACCATATGACCACATAGGAACTTGAGGAACTTAAGCTTCAGCTGGAAGGGCTCTTGGAAAAAGGATTTATCAGACCTAGTGTGTCACCATGGGGTGCACCAATAATATTTGTGAAGAAGAAAGATGGCTCTCTTTGATTGTGCATTGACTATCGTCAACTCAACAAATTCATGATCAAGAATTGGTATCCTTTACCCCGCATTGATGATCTATTTGATCAAATGAAAGGGGCAAAAATATTTTCAAAAATTGATCTCAAGTCAAGATACCATCAACTTAGAATTTAGGAAGCTGATATTCATCGAACAACTTTCCGTACTAGGTATGGTCACTATGAGTTCATAGTGGTACCATTTGGGTTAATGAACGCACCTTCTATATTCATGAGCTTAATGAATGGGGTTTTCAGAATCTACTTGGATAAATTTGTGATAGTATTCTTAGATGATATCTTAGTGTTCTCTAAAACTCTTGAAGAACATGAGGTTCATCTTCACCAAGTATTATAGTGCCTTAGAGAAAATCAACTTTATGCCAATGTAGAAAAGTGTGAATTCTTTCAGACAGAGGTTAAGTATCTTGGACACATCATATCAGGAAATGGCATCACTGTTGATCCATCCAAAATTCAAGCCATAGTGGAGTGGCCAACTTCAACTAACATCCCTGAAGTTCATAGTTTTATGGGACTAGCTGGGTATTACAGATAGTTTGTCAGAGAGTTCTCTCGAATAGCTCATCCCATTACTTCCTTGCAAAGGAAAGGTAAGAAGTTTGTTTGGTCAGAAAAATGTGAGGTGGCTTTCCAATGTTTGAAGGAAAGATTAACTAGTGCTCCAATCTTGGTGGTTCCTAAACCATCGAGAAACTTTGTAGTTTGCACAGATGCCTCACTAGAAGGGATTGGGGTGGTTCTTATGCAAGAAGGAAAATTTGTTTCTTATGAGTCTAGGAAACTTAAAGATCATGAGCTCAACTACCCCACCCATGATCTAGAACTTGTAGCAGTAGTTCATGCCTTAGTAAAGTGGAGGCACTTTCTGTTGCATCATAAATTTGAAGTCCAAACAGATCGAAGCCTTCAGTACATCTTCTCTCAACCTAACCTCAATGCTAGACAATGCAGGTGGATGAAATTATTATGTGAATATGAGTTCAAGGTTAAGTACATCCAAGGGAAGATGAATTTGGTCGTAGATGCTTTGAGTAGGCACATACATGTTTTATCAGCACTATCCCTTAGCACAGATTTGGAGAAAAGAATCAGGGAGGCTCACACTTCTGACTCTTGGTTTCAGGAAGTTAAGGTAGAAATAGAGTTAGGAAGACCCTTGGAAGGCCTCTTCTCAAGGTATTCCTTAGATACCCTTAGGTTGTTGCGAAATCAAAATAGAATCTATGTGCCCATGGCAGGAGATCTTCATGTGCTTATCCTTTCAGAAAGCCACAAGGCTCCCTATTCAGCACATCCTGGGGTGAAGAAAATGTATGCTGACCTACACCAGTTGTACTATTGGTCAGGAATGAAGAGGGATATTGCAAACTACATGGCTAGATGTTTGGAATGTCAGAGAGTGAAAGTAGAGCATCAACATCCTGCTGGTCTATTGCAACCTCACCTAGTGCTAGAATGGAAATGGGACATTATCTCCATGGATTTTATTGTGGGACTTCCAGTCACTCCCAGAAGACATGACACTATCATGGTGATAGTTGATAGACTCACCAAGGTAGCCCATTTTTCTCCCATGCAGTCCTACTCAACAGCTTCTGTAGCTAGAGTATTCATGAAGGACATTGTGAGACTCCATGGTATTCCCAGGAAAATCATATCTAATCATGATCTAGTATTCACATCGGCTCTTTGGACTTCACTTCAACATACTTTAGGGACTCATCTCAACTTCAGTTCAGCCTATCATCCCGAAATAGATGGGCAGACAAAGTGAGTCAATCAAGTTCTTGAGGACATGCTCAAGATGTATGTTATGGATAGATAGACCCATTAGGAAGAGTATCTATATTTTGTGGAGTTTACTTATAATAATGGTTATCAAAATTCCATAGGTATGTCCCCTTTTCAGGCTTTGTATGGCCGTCCATGCCGTACTCCCTTAAGTTGGGACCGATTGGAGGACAGGGTACTTCTAGGCCCTAAGATGTTACAGGATATGGAACAATAGGTCAAGCACATCAAAGAGCATATTTTGAGAGCTCAGGGATAGGCAGAAGAAGTATGCTAATGCTCATAGGACTGATGTACACTTCTCTCTTGGTGATAGAGTCTTTTTAAGGGTGAATCCATGAAAGAGTCCAATCCATTACGGAAAAGGCTCCAAGTTGGCACCCTGATTTGTTGGCCCTTTTGAGGTCTTGGAGAGGATAGGACCAGTAGCTTATCGGCTTGCCTTGCTGCCTAGCCTTGCTCATATTCATGATGTATTTCATGTTTTAGTTCTTAAAAATTATATTCATGATGTGACTCATGTTTTGGATTGGAATGCATTACAGGTAGCGGACAGACAACTGGCTTTAGAGCTAGTACACATTTTGTAGCAGCAGACACTAGCCCTTAGGGGTTGCACCATAGAGCAAGCAAGGGTCCAATGGGACCCCAATGATGATTCTTCTACCACATGGGAAGATGCTGCTAGATTTAGCGACGCTTATCCATCTATTTGTAGGCTTCCAGGAGTAAGCCTAACTCTAGGGGGTGAGAATGTAATACCCTCTCCTATGGTGATACTTGGACTTTCTGATTTGGACATTCTATTATCATGGTTAGAGCTATACATTTACATTTATGTTTTGTGGGTGATGATATGTTTATCAGATGATTGATATGCTCATTTATGGTTATCATTTATATGTTTATGAAATGAGAAAACCATCTATCTTTATATGTTTTATGGAGCTAACCCAAGGATTTCAATCTAACCATTATCATGATGTTTTATGTTTCATGTATATGTGTTTGATGTGTTTTCATGACTCAGGACAAAGTCGTAGTTACTCACTTAGTTGAGGTCCACACGATGTATCGATCCTAGTCATCTGTTTGCATATAT
>BSBK01002454.1:715000-775000 GCA_027943335.1 Chamaecyparis obtusa | reverse complement strand
AAAACCCTTATTTATTTATTTTGTCATCCTCTAATTTAGGAGACATATATTAAAGTTTTATTTAAAATTTGTTTATCCCTTCACAGGAATGGTTTTGTAAACCATCTCATTAACAAATAACAGATGGATAGTTGGGATGGTTGCATCAGTTGGATTACCCATGCAACCACCTCCTCCATTCTATTTACAGGAAAGATTTTCCTGTGTGTGGGGGGTTGGCATAGGAAATTTTAATTTGAGGAGAGGCTTTATCTTTGATAAGAATATTGCTATAGTTTAGAGAAGAGAGAGGAAATTGGTTTTCCTCTGAGAGGGTGTGAATGAGATTGCTTCTGAAAGGATTTGGAGCTTGCCTGTAGGAGGGATTCGAAGGAGTGCTGGAAGAGATTTAGAAGCTTGATTTATTCTTCGTCAACCAACATTCGCAGGACTCTAGGTTGGAATCCATCCTGAGAATTAAATCTCTTTTATAGCATGAATGTTGTTTGTAGAGTTGTTTGAATGTTATTGTATTGTGTATTATTATTGCAGAACGTTTGTGCACTATTGTATTATTATTGTATTGTGTATTATTATTGCAGAACGTTTGTGCACTATTGTATTATTATTGTATTTTGTATTATTATTGCAAAATGTTTGTGCACTATTATGTTATTGTAAAACGTTGATACATAATCTTATTATTGTATTTTGCATTATTGTATTTGTTTGCAGAATATTGATGCATTATTTTATTTTGTATTGTTGTATTATTGCTAATTGTGTCTACATTATTGTATTATTTGTGTCAGCCATTTATAGCAATATATAATTTGGTATATTATGGTAGAGTGGTAGTCGTTCATATATGTAAGATAATCCGAAGTTAGTATTCTTTAATTTTATGTCGTGAAACAATTTCTTCCATTTGGTCGTTCTGTCATTTATTTTGGTCCCTGTCATTTGGCTGAGTTGATTGTTACTATCTGTTTCATTTTCCCGTGCTTAGATACCGCATTTGTATTAGGGTTAAAGTGATGCCGCGTTTGTATTAGGGTTAAAGTTGAACAAGTATATTAATTAGGCCAACTAGTATAATAATTAGGTTTTCATTTATACAAGTATAACATTCAAGTATAATTTCTTATACTTTAAGTTATACTTGTATAAAGAAATTAGGTACCTTTTCGGATGATTGGAATAGGTTTCAGATTCCTAGGAGTTAAGCTACAACTTCTAGATTTTAGTTTTGTTTTTTTTAAAATTAGACTTAGTTAAATTTCAGGCACGTGAGATTTTACAGAACATTGTGTTTTGGCATGTGAAATTTTGTGTAAACTTTAAATATGTCCCTTACGAGTTTGGTAGGGTTATATGGTGCATTTGGATGCTTTAATAGGGTTAGGATGTGTATAGGTAACAATTTAGGGTTTAGGATTGTCTAAGGACCAGGACTACTCTAGACCTCCCTAAACGTTACTAAATTTTCCTAAACATCCTTACACTATCTTATTATTTTCTATTCTTTGATGCAGTTCTCAAATTTTCTTATGATGTGTTTTTCTACATGTATGATGTATTTGTGATGTGTGGGTTAAGGGTATAAAACCTAACAACACCAAGTGAGTGGCTCTCAGTGTGGGGTCGGGGCCCTAAGTGGCTAAAACCAGGATAATTGACTGAAGAGTTATTTAACAAGTGATAATTTAATTAAAACTTATGGGAATGGGTTCAAACACTAAAAAGATTAATATGTGCCTCGTCCATGCCATTAGTGCTAGTAAAGGCTATGGATGGGAGTGGGAGAAGGTACCTATGCGTAGGTGCGATCGAATGACACATGTCTATATGAAAGGCATTCGATTCTGCATGTGCCTACCTTTGAGACTTGTAGTCATCGAAGAACCTTTTCAATAGTGGGACTTGACTTCATTGGTCCAATTAATCCAATGTTCAGTGGAAGGCATACTCACATTCTTACAGCCAAAGATTACTTCACCAAATGTGTCAAAGTTGTACCGGTAAAGATGACCACTTATCAGGTAGTCTGCAGATTCCTGAAGGAGATCTTTGTTACAAGATTTGGGATTCCACTCAAAATAGTGGCTGACAACGCTTAAAATTTCTCATCTTGATAAATTTAGCTTTTCTACCATGACCATGGAATAAACTTGTCTCACTCTTCAGATTATTTCCCACAGGGAAATGAACAAGTAGAGTCCACAAATAAGAACTTGATAAATATGATGAAAAAGATTGTAGAAGAAAGAGAAAAGGATTGGCACAAGAGACTGTAGGAAGCTTTGTGGGCAGATAGAACTTCCCAAAAAAGGGCCATTGGAATGTCTCCCTTTGAGCTGGTCTTCAGAGTTGAGGCTTAGTTATCTCTTCCACTTGAATTAGCTTCTGCTAAGTTGCAGAGGTGTATCAAAAAATGAAGTCTTCCATAGTTCATTAGAAAAGAGGAATATGTATTTATCTAAAATTGAAGAAGAAAGGGAAAAAAATAGTAGATCATAGAACCAGTCGTCAACTTAAGGTGAAATAAAATTTTAATCATCTTGCTAGACTGCATAAATTCATTGAGGGAGATAAGGTCTTACTCTGGAATAAATGTCAGGAACCGCGTGGAGCACATGGAAAGTTTAAATCTCTCTGGAAGGGTCCTTTCAAGATTTCCCATGCTTTGGGTCTAAATGCATTCAAGCTAAGGTATGTTGATGGAGATGAACTACCCCTATCATATAATGGATAGGACCTCAATATTTTTCAGCTGTAAGTTTTCTTTCTTGCTTGGATATAAGTTTTTGGGTTGCATTTGTAGGAGTAGAAAGTTTTGTCGTGTTTAGTCACCCTTGTCTTTAATAAGTCTAGTCCTTTTTTGTGAAACCAAATATTCTAGGTTCATCCTCGGTCCTAAAGGGTCCGGCCCCCAGTCAGAGCCATTTGTTACCCTCGACTTTTTCCTCACTCTCGATTTCAGTTTTGGTCAATAAAAAATTTGTGTTGAACTTGAACTTGAACTTTGTCATGTTCAAGTTCAAGTTCAAGATCTATAATAAGTAGAAGTGTGTCTCCGTTCACCTATTCCCAGTGGTTAGTTTGTCAATCTTCTTGTAAAGTTGAACCTGAACCCTGAACTTTGTTAAGTTTAAGTTCAAGTTCAAAGTGTAATATCCAAGAGATGGAATATTCAAGAATTTTGTCCTATTCCTCTGCAAGAAAGTTACCTTTTCAAGAAACATGGATATCAAATAAAATTATGGACTGTTGTCATGTGAAGTTACCAAATCTAATGGGATAGTACGAGCATGTAGAATTAAGATGTGACAGCTAGCGGCACAGTGAAAAAGGGTCATTATTGTGAAGAGTATGGTAATTAGAAGATGTTATTGGGAACTGAGAAACTTGTGCTAATTTAACATGAAATTGAATGAGAAAATACTTAATATGTCACATTGATGATTTCTCTATAAATGCATTTATTATAACTATCATGTAGAAATCTATTCAGGATTCTTATCTGCCTTGCTAATAAATTGAAACTTTTATTAGCATATTGATTATCATTTGCTTGCGAAGAAAGGAAGAAACAAAGTTTGTGGTAAGGAAATTGTAGAAAATTGGTTCGTAGACAACTAGTGAGTTATCCTCCTCCTTGCAACTTTCAGTTTATTGAATAATATTATGGCTATATTGTAAAAATTCTCTTCTTTTCTATTAAGATGCCTTTGTTTTGCCCAAAGCTCCCAAAAGTTGAAAATAGAACCCATTTGTTAGTATCACTCCCAGACATTTGTGATACCTCTCTGGTCAATGTAAGTGTAAGGGAGTTATGTGATAGGGTTAGTAATGCTTTAGAGGGTTCTTTCTCTAAAAACCTAGCAAGAAGCGGATTAATAGAAGCTGCTGCTTTTCCCCTAACCTTAGTATGTCCTGAGCTCATACTAGAATGTATGAATAGATATGATGGTAAGAGTAGGTGCATCAAGGATTCCTCAGGCAAAATTTTAGTAAAAATCAGTCAGGAAACACTGATATCAGCTCTTAAAATCCCTCACAAAGAACCTTATGAGCCCTGGACTTATGCAGAAGTGGCTCGTTTGTATGAGGAGGATAAGAAAAGATATAGTTCCTTGATTTCTCAAGGCTAGTTGGTGAAACCAGAGAAGGGAGGCTCACGGTTGTCCAAACCCCTCACAATCAAGCATTTCCATAAGGAAATTGTAGACATTTTCTTTATTTTAAATAGGATCAAGGGAAATGAGAATGCCTTCCATTGGGAAGACTGGATGTATTATTTCATCCAAAAGATTTTGGGGGGTGAAAAATTTATTGATTGGGCTAACCTAATTGTAGAGAAACTTCACAGTGAACTTCTGAATGTAACTAATGTAACCCCTTTCTACATGACATCTTACCTTATATATGTTCTTACCTGTTGTAAAAACTGGGAGGGTCTTCCTCATGAACCGTGGAATAATGATATGAATATTTATGACTACTACACATGTTTGCAGAGTGAAATATTTTCAAAAGATTTCAAAACAGTCAATGACATATTTTTGGGTAAGCTAGTTTTTGGTTTACGTGGGAAAGAAAAGAGTAGACTCACTGAGGAGGAAAAGCAAGTAATAAATGTTTATGGATGTCAATTTATCCAGTTCCCTATATTTACTTATATTAGAGTTGGGGATTTTGATGGAGAACCTCTAAGATTGCCTAGATACAGTTTAATATAGTTTTGATGGAGATTTGTAGGTAGTGGGTTATTGTTGAGCAAAAATTTGGCAGCTCTAAAAAGTCCTCTGATTTTTTATTTCCTATTGAGTTAGGTCACTATAGGTGTAAGAGTTTTCAGGATGCCCTGAAAATAGAAGGGGAGCTTCACGCTCTGAACTTAAAACCTTACACCCCTAGAACAAACTTTGATTAGAGAGGTTTTTCTAAGTCAAATCTTAATGTCCCTACTATATTTATGCTTGTTCTTGAACTTGAGGATTACTAGGCTAATTGCTTAGATGAGCTGGAGGTTAGAAGGAATTTGTGGTCTAGGATGACTTTGAGACTATTCATCACATTCAAGTTGGATTTGTATACAAACGGTGTTGAAAAATATGAAGAGGTGGACGTGCTTGATTCCCAATTCCTTGAGAAAGTTGAGGCCCTTACTATCCTAGAGGTTGATTGGATAAAAATAGAGGAAGATGATCTACAATCTAGAATGGCTAATGTTGTCAGGAGAACAGAAAACTGGTTATTGGAAAAGAAGGCCCCTAAGATTATTCCCCAGTCTTCTAAAAAGCAAGTGAGATCCAAGAAAGAAATTCCTCAAGAAAGGCTTATGTTTTGACTAACTCTATTGTTAATAAATCTCCTGTAGGTAATATTGAACTTGAAGTTGAACCAGCTAGCCTGAAAGTTCAACTTCAACTTCAACTTCAAGTTGAGCCCACCACACGGATAACCCGATCAAGTTCGAGGATAAAGAACAAAGACTAAGAACCAGTGGTAGATTCCAGTGTTATTGTAGATCTGTAATACCCCCAAAATGGGCTATAAGTTCATTAACCTCCTAAATCATCAAATCAAATGAAATCAACATCAAAGTCCTAACCTAAGGCCAATCTGCACATCAATTTATCAAAAATTGATTTTATCTTAATTCTACACCAAAGAATATTCCTTTATCCTAATTATCTTTGATTTAATAATTATTTGAAGATAAATCCTATTTATCCTAAAGTTTGATTAATTGAATATTTTGAATATTTAATTAATCATATTTAATTGAATATTTTGAATATTTAATTAATTAGATTTAATTCTGCCACTTAATTATTTAATTAAATTTAATTACATTTATTCCTAAATTGTATTATTTAATTTTGACAATAAATCAAAAATCTCATGACTGATTGATTAAATTGTTATTTAATTAAATAAATCAATTTGTCAATATTTAATAATATAGTGGTGAATAAAAGTTTGATTTAATAATTGATTAACCCATGCATCAGTTTAAAATCAATTAAGTTGAAGATAAATCACTTTATTTATTTAATTAATTCATAATTATCTATGCACATTTGAAGGAGCAGTTAAACTTTAAATCAGAAAATCAATTCAAGTTGTTATCTTTTGGAAACTCAACATCTATTTTGAGTTGAAAATTGATCTAAACTTCTAATTTGAGTTAAAAAGCTATTTTTGCATGATTTGCATGATTTTGTGAGTTGATCTATTTCTAATTTCTTGTTAACTCAAAAATCAACCTGAGTTGATCAAGAGTGATTTATGGCTTTTCTCAATGCATCCTCAAGCCCTGGATTTCTATAAAATCAAGGTTTAGCTCTTCACAATTAACAACCCTCAAATTTGCACAATTACTCTAGCGAATTTGTGATTAAAGGATTAAGCAGTTGCAACAGGCGATTTGTGAGATCTTTCATTGTTGGTCATAGCTTTGCATAGTTTTCATATCATAGCATTCATTCATTCATATCATTCTTAGAATAATCTGCATATCATTTCGATTCATTCTAGATTAGATTCATTCAAGTTTTTCATCCTAATTGCATACAATTTTATTTTTAAAAAAAGATTAATCTACATTCATTCTACATTCATCTTTTAGCATCAAATCCTTTGTTTAGGTGTTGCATTTTCATTGATCTTGATTTCAATCTAAGAACATCATACTCACACCTACTAGAAGGCAGTAAATCGCCTGGTTAGCTTAGTTTCATTTATCTGTAGATTTTGATTTTGCTAACCTCTAATGTTTTACTGAAGTGTTGTGTCCGCAACTAGGTACAATTTTCACACACATTTCTGGTGCCCACCGTGGGCCCCTGAAATGGGTTTCCATTTCTTTTCTATCAATTTCTATCTATTTTCTATCATTTTCTGATCAATTCTGTGATTTTATTCTCTATCCGTATAATTTTCGTATGAGTTTTGTTAGAAACTCATGTCGGGACCCTCTGAGTGTCATATGACATTCGACATTTTTGAGGCTCATACCAGTAGCTACAAATTATCATTTGCGGACTTCTTTGTCGTACGGGTAGATACCCATTGTCGTACAAGTTTTCAGAAAGTCATGCCAGAGGTGACCCACTTTCGTATGAGGTTTGGATTGTCATATGAGAGGTAACCCATTGTCGTACAAGTTTTGATACCAGGATTCAATTGTCATTTCAAATTTGAGGCAGTTTGTCAGATTTAATTTTCAGATTTGGACTAACAGCTAACCCTAACAATTGAACTCTATTGTTTCTTATTGGTCCTTCCTGATTTTGATTGGGAAAGAACAACTAAATTGCTAAAACAGGTAAAATCTACTAAGCACATTGCGAAGAATTTAGGTATTCTTCTACAACTGATAACACTTCATTTGGGACATAAAATGAACTCTCTTGTGTCTGTAATACCCCAAAAATGGGCTATAAGTTCATTAATCTCCTACATCTTCAATTCAAATGAAATCGACATCAAAGTCCTAATCTAAGGCACATCTAAACATCATCGAATCATAATTGATTATCTTAAATTCTGCATCGGGGAATATTCCTAGCAATATTCCTAATCATCATAATTATCTTTAATTTTATAATTATTTGGCAATAAATCACATTTATCCTAAGTTTGATTAATTGAATATTTTCATATTTAATTAATTAGATTTAATATCTTGCCACTTAATTATTTAATTAAATTTAATTCTATCTATTATTAATTGTATTATTTAATTTTGACAATAAATCAAAATTCCTATCTTTAATTGATTAAATTCTTATTTAATTAATTAAAGCATGTTGTCATTATTTAATAATATAATTTTTAATAAAAGTTTGATAAAATGATTGATTAACCCATAAATCAATTGTTTTATTTTTAAAAATCAGTTAAGTTGGAAATAAATCACTTTATTATTAAATTAATTCATAAATAAAACATGCACAATCATAAAAGCAGATAACTATCAATTATCAATTAAAACTAAACTCTATTTTGAGTTGAACTCTGCTTTTGCATGTTTTTGTGAGTTAATTATCTTTTATTTAAAAATAACTCAAAAATCAACCTGAGTTATTTGAGTGATTTATGGCTTTTATCCATGCACCTCCAAAGCCCTGGATTTCTATAAATTAAAGGCTCAGCTCTTCATAACTCATCTCATATTTTGCACAATCACGCTAGAGAATTGGAATTGAAGAATCAAAGCTCTTGTGAATCGACATCTTTGTGAGATCAATCTTATTTTTGCATTCATATTGCATATCATTGTTAGATTAGCATTGCATATCAATTTTCAATAGCATTCATAGCATATCAATTTCATCTAGCATAGATTCATATCAAGTTTTCATTCTTATTGCATAGAAAATCCAAAAAAATAGCTTAATTGCATTCAATCTCATATCTAGATCAATTGCATTCAAATCCTTCATTTAGGTGTCCTCTAGGTCACTGATCTTGATAACAATCTGAGAACATCAATCTCGCACCTATTAGAAGGCAGTAAATCACTTGGTTAGATTAGATTTCAATTTTGCATGATTTTGATTATCACTAACCTCTAATGTTTTACTGAGTGTTGTGTCTACAGATCAGGTACAATTTTCACACACACATTTTTGGCACCCATCGTGGGGCCCTGAAACGGGTTTCCAATTCAATTCTATCAATTTCTATCTTTTTCTTTTCAGGATCTGTGCAAAACTATGATTTTTAATTATTGTTCGTACAACTATTGTACGAGTTTCTAACAAATGTTGTATGGGAGCATACCCACTATCGTATGATACTGGATCCACTGTCGTACGATAGTTTATCAGATAGAGACTCATTTCATCACATCCCCACTATCGTTTGGGAGCTCAACTGTCGTATGGTAGCATACCCAGTGTTGTATGAGTTTCTGGACTATCGTCTGAGAGCATACCCACTGTCATACGAGTTTTGGTACGAGATTTCAATTGTCGTTTCATTTTTGCAGACAGTTTGTCAGATTTGATTTTTGGATTTTGACTGACAGCTAACCCTAACAATTGAAATTTACTGTTTCTGATTGATTTCGGCTGATTTTGATTGGGAAAAGTGCAAGAATTGCTAAAAATTAGGTAAAATCTACTAAGCGCATTGCGAGGATCACTAGGTATTCTCCTTGTTCTAAAAAAATTTCGATTATGGCTTAAAATAAATCTCTCACATATCAAGCTTGTGTGCATCTTTTTCATGCTTTTGATCTATTTCTACACACTTGCATAATTTGATACTAGGTTGTGATCCCTTAAGGATTCATTAAGTAGTCTTAGAATACTTGTGATTGATCTTGATTGCTATCTCGGGTTATTGGACTCGCTAATCCGCCAGCCCCTCATTTCCACCTCGTGGTTGCAATCTCAGTGCCATAAAGGGAAGGGGTCAACAGGACAGAAGCGTTAAGTGTTCCACTTGGCAACCCTTTTGTGCTTTTAGGAACTCACTTATTTTCTAAGTTGTGGACTCATTTTCAGCTTGTGTGAGGTGTTAAGTGTTCCACCTTGTGGACTCATCTCATATTTTCTTTAAGCGTTAAGTGTTCCTCTTTCTACTTTTTGGATGCTTTTGGTAGATTTGCTTTCGGGAATATATCTATGCTCACATAGTAATTAGGCCCTATGAACACTATTCGTGATTCTTGACAGGTTGGATTTCTAGTGAAATCTTTCTTGACGATAGAATCCTTGTAGGTAGGGAGGATACTTAGTGCGTTTCACATTCAACTTGGTTAGTGCATCTTCTCTTATTGATCGACACATTCTCTCTCTGGAGAGGTTGATAGATCACGTAGGGTTGATATCACAAGCTTTGGTGAATCAAAATTGGTTAGTGTGTCTTCTCTTATTGATCGACACATTCTCTCCCCGGAGAGGTTGATAGATCACGTGGAGTTGATATCACAGACCTTGGTGGAACAAAACTTTGTCTTAGTGTGTCGAATTAATCTGCTTGCTTTGTTTGGGTTAAAAGTGAAAAGGTGTCAAAAACCTTGGATCTGGAGCCAAGTCCCCTTGTGGTATACTATTGTGAGTCACCTTTAGAGAGGGTTAACCGTAGTAGATAATCCCTTCACAGGGAAAACTACGTTGACGGAACCTCAAGCGGTAATAGCCATTTTCACCATGGTAGTGACAGCCGCTATATAAATGTCCTTGTGGAAGAAATCTCCATGGGTATGGTTCATTATTGGGTTGTCAGATCTCCCTAGCAGCTCTTGAAGATTAAGTTCTCGGACTGTGTCAAAACCCTGGTGCACTGGGATTGGAGTTCACCCCTTTGAATCATAAAAGTTGTAGAGTCAAACCATTACTAAAAACCTTAGAGAGGCCAATTTTTCATTCTCAGGTATATGTGTGTTATTGCAAAACTTTTCAGAACATACACAATTAGTACTCTCAGGGATTAGCACAATTTGGTCACTTGATTGTTCATGCACAAGGTTGCTTTTTCCCTTGTTCATTATTTTCAGACGTGCTTGGAATCACTTGCTTGCTATTCTACGTGCTTGTTTATCTACTTGGCTATTAAAAATGATCAAATCTAGTATAACCTTCAAAATCTGGACAGTACAATTTGCAAACAATCCAAAACTGAAGACCTTAAATTTTGCAAAAATTGACGTAAAATCTTTTTGGAGTCAAAAGTCATTTCAAGAAGTAAAAAGTCGTACGAGTTTTGTCAAGTGTCATTTCAGTATTGCCCATCTGTCGTACGATTGAGAGCCCAGTGTCGTACGAGTTTTCAAACCAAGCAAATTCAAGAAAGTCAAAACCCTGTTAGCAACTATCGTATGAGTTTTGTCAACTATCATTTCATTAATACCCAACTATTGTACGAGTTTAGCAACTGTCATTTCATAGACTACCCAGTGTCGTACAAGTCTATAGAGTGTCATTTGGAAAAATTTGAGAGAGTTGTCAGAAATTATCAAATTGCAAGATATCCAATGTTTCCAGCCTAGTTCTAGAATCTGTCAAAAATATCATTGTGTCAGGAACAGAGCAGTAGCTATTGAGCATTCTACCATTTTTTGAGATTGATCTTTTGAATCCGATCTAGTCTTCTGTTTGATCAATTTGAGTCCTTTTTATCTCATGTCAAAACTTTGTCATAACTATCAATCTTCAATCAATCAATCTTCAAAAATAGACTAAGTGTTGAGAACTCATGTCCGCTATCTTTTGGGCGATCTATCCCATACATCCAGGGCACAGTATCCTTCACCCACGTCTCATCAGATCTTCAAAACTATCATAATCTTGACAAGGTTGCATCATCCAATTTTCTCAAATCAAATTGTTCTTCAGTTGTCTTCGTCCTTTCTTCCATTTCATTCAAAGTTAATGGTGGAGACCAGAGCTTCTTCACATAAGAAATCAGAAGAAACATCTCAGAATTTACTTTTGACCAATACCCCAGGTCCAACTCTTGAACAACTCATCAAGTTAGGTATCTACGAAGACGATGGTCTCGGTAACTTTCGATTGAAAATTGGTTACATACCTCCTCTATCAACTCATAGAGGTAATCAAAAAACTCCTCCTCAATCTGTTCCAGGGAGCCCAAAAACTCCTACCATGTCTCAAGTAGGGACAAACCATGGTTCTCTAGGAGGAGGATCCCAGGGACACCATTCTCAACATAATGCCGACCAAGAACCTACACCCTCTGAAATCCATTGATGTCAGAATGATGATGAATTCAAGAGAATGATGAGGCATTTCTTGAAAGTTGATAGAGAGGCATACTTTTTGCAATTAGCCCAGGAAGGAGCTAAACTTCCTCCTCACTTCAATGTCAAAGATATCATCACACATGAGGAAGAAACTCTTATGACGGCCATAATGAACCAGCTGCACGCTATGCAGGTCAAAATGAATAAAATTGAGAAAGAGAAGGAACCCAAGGAATTCTCCATGGAGGCCCTTTGTCCTTTCCCTTTTGACAAAGACTTGTATATGCCTCCATTCCCAAAAAGAGTGGAGATGCCAAAGTATGACAAATATGATGGACACTCTGATCCTCAAGATCATGTTAGAGAGTTCTGTACGCACTCCATGGAATTCATGCATGAACCGACCTATCTGATGCATCTTTTTCCTAGATCCTTGGGAGGAGCATCCATTCAATGGTTTTCAAAATTACCTTCTACGATCAAAACTTTTGAGGAATTGATTAAATTGTTTTATCAACAATATTCCTACAATATTCAACATCTGATTACCATGATCGATATCTGTAACCTCAAGCAATATCCAGGGGAATCATTCCTAACTTTTCTCAAGAGGTTGCGAAAGAAGTTTTCTCTATATGCTAGACCAATTCCCGAAATGGAGAAACTTGAAATCTTTATCAATAACCTTGTTCTAGAGCTCAACTATCCATTACAAATGCAAGATCATGTATCTTTTGATAAAATGGTGGATAATGCAATCAAGATTGAGAAATTACTTGTCAAGAAAGGAGAAATCACACTTCAAAAGGACAAGTCTGAATCTGGATCTAGCTCAAAAGATAAAAACAAGAGCTGGAATAGAAACAAAGGTATCATCTCTAATGGTGTTGTTGACACTATCCGCCTACAATCTGACCCTTGCCACCAAAGCCATTGAAGCTTCAGAGAAAAAATTTGTTGAACCATCTCCAAAGAAGCCATTCAAACGATGGGATAATAAATGAAAGTTTACTCCCCTGGGAGAATCTTTGGAATCTGCCTTGAGAACCCTGATAGCTAATAACATGATCTGTTTACCACCAATCCAAAACCCTGATCTAGATCCAAAACCATATTGGTGGAAAGATAATGAATTCTGTGCTTTCCATTGGACTAAAGGCCACAAAACTAATGGATGCTTCCACTTGAAGCATACTATTCAAGACTTGATAGATCAAGGGGACATCACGATCGATAATCCTACCAGCAATAATGATCACACAGCATTTACAGAACCATTTCCACAACATGGGGGCAAAAGTCAACTATGCCTACCCTGGAAACAATGTTGTCATCAATATGGTTGAACCATGTCTCTCTGAGAGCTACAATGTCATCATGATTGTACAAAGAGACATAAATCATTCCTTTGCTAATGCGGTTACCAGATCACAAGCTCAGGCTCATCTAAAAGGACAAACACCAAGTTCATCTAATGTCCCTAAGATACCTTTCAATCTCACATTTGCTTCTGAACAGAAGGCTGACTTGAAATCTTCCAATCTAAAGGATACAAGACCTACATCTTACAACATCATCCAACAACTCCAGCATACCAATGCCAAAATCTCTATGTTTGAGTTACTTCGAATATCTCCAGCTCACAGAGATATCCTAGAAAAAGCTTTGCTCGGCTCTAATGTTCCTGATGATCTAGATCTAGATAGGTTCCAGACTATGGTTGGTCATCTAACATCTCCACAATATATCTCATTTTTAGAGGAAGATGACAACTCTTTGAGTTAGCCACATAATCAGCCCTTGCACATAGAAGTCTTGATCCAGAACCGTCGAGTTAAACGTGTGTTGATAGATAGGGGCGCAGGCCTCAACATTTGTTCTTACAGCTTAATCACACAGTTGGGATTCTCAGAGATGGCTATTGATCCTCGAAAGAAGATCACCATAAAAGCCTATGATGAACAAGAAAGAGCTTCTAAAGGCACCATTGTCTTACCCATTCGAGTGGGTCCGGTCATCAAAGATACCACATGTCAGGTGCTTGATCTACCATTGGCTTACAATATCCTTCTAGGGAGACCCTGGATACATGAAATGCAAGCTATTCCTTCTACGTACCATCAATGCTTGAAATTTCCCTATGAAGGGGTAGAAGTTACTATCCCAGTAGATCTGAGTACAACTTGCAATACATTGAAGGAAAGTGTCGATAAGCTTGTTCCCAATAACAGAGAATCTTCCATTAAGCAACTAAATGTTGCTTCCACATCTAAGATGGACAACATTGCTAAAGAGATCGATATCAAAGAAAATGGGATGGGAGAATACACTATAGAGCCAGTCTTGTCTCTGACATCTCTCCCTATCTTGCTTAAGTCATATGGACAATCTTTGAAGCAATCTAAATCAGAACCTAAGGAACCTATGGAAGCATACAAAAGAAATTTTGTGGCGGAGCAAGTATCCAAACAAGAATTTGAAGAGGATGAAGCTGTGATGGCATGGCTATACAAAGAGGATTCTGAATCTAAAATTGTTCAACCTAGTGAATCTATAGCACCTATAATCCCTTCTAATTCATATGGTCCAGGGAACAAATTGATAGCCAAAATGGAATATTCTGGTCAAGGACCTCTAGGAATCAGAGGTAAGGGTCTTGTGACACCCATTTCACATATTGGTAGAGCCAAAAAAGATACTGGTGGCTTAGGCTATAAGAAGAAACCCTATCATCTCAAAGGTGGTTGTTCTCATGTCATAGAACAAATTGCACCAAGAGAACCCCTTCTCAAGAAAGAAGAGACAGAACCCTCAGATGATGATTCAGATAGTTCAAAACTCATCCCCTATGAAAAATTGCCTAAAGAGATCAAAGATCTTCTTGATGATAAAGATGATCCTATCAAAAGAATTAATGTAGTAGAAACACAAGAACCTACTGTAGCACAAGAGATGGTTGCACCACAAGAACCAGCCAATCTCGAAGGCAATCAAACTGATCAAGAAGAAGGGGGTAGTTATTCTGACACTGATTCCCATGAATATGAATTCAAGTCAGAGACTAAGGGTAATCCTTCTTGGGGTATTCATCCTGATTTCACACATTTTCTAAGATTTCCTAGAGATCCTGAATCAGAAGCTGAGTCAAATGACTATGAATGGGGTGCCATTCCAGAAGAAGATGAGCTTATAACAGAGAAATATATTGATGTTATTCACCAATATGTATCTCAACCCAATGTAGGTCTAGAGTGAAACAATGAACTTAACGTGTCTGATCCACCTATGGCTGAAGAGGACTCCCATGATGATGTTGAGCCTATTCATGAATTGAACATTTTGAGCTGTAATATCACCTTTGAACTTGAGCATCAGGTTAGGACCAATGATGACATATCCACATTTGTGAACACCATATCCCAAGCCTTTCTTGCTTTAACTATCCAACGCCCTGATCTTATCGACCAAACTTCCACAAACCCAAGCCATGGTGTTTACACCTTTTCCAGTGACTATGCCCTCGCTTGTTACCTCGATGCAGTCGAGCCTATGAGGACTTCCATCAGCGAACTGAGCGTCAGCATGACCGAGTCAGACATCAAATATCTTAGTCAAAAAAAGAAAAAGAAAAAGAAAAAGAAAAAGAGTTCTGAGGGTGAAAACCACTTTGTGGCAGTCTCAGATCCTACAAAAGTAAAAAGAAAAGACATATCTGAAGGTGAAAACCTCTCTGAGATGCCTAAGGATGAGATATTTGATGTCCTTCTGAGTCATTTACAAGATAGATCTCCAGTTCTGATTGAGCCCACTCAATCCATCAATTTGGGTACAACAAAGGAACCATAATTGGTACATGTAGCACAATCCTTATCAAAAGAAGAGAAACAGAAATTCACTACATTCTTATAAAAAAAAGATCAATTTTGAATGGAAATATTCAGATATGCCAGGATTGGATCCCAATCTCATTATGCACCATCTATCCATTGCTCCTAGAGTAAAACCGGTCAAGCAAAAATTGAGAAAGATGCATCCTCATGTTGCACTCTTAGTCAAAGCAGAGCTAGAAAAACTCCTCAAAGCTGGATTCATCCGTGTCATAGACTATGCTGAGTGGATCTCTAACATTGTACCTATTTCAAAACTAGATGGTTCAATCAGAGTATGCACGGACTTTAGAGATGTGAACAGAGCATGCCCTAAGGATGACTTTCCACTACCTAACATTGATATTATAGTGGACATGACTGCGGGCTATGAAATTTATTCCCTCATGGATGGTTTTTTTGGATACAACCAAATCAAAATTGCTGCAGAAGACCAAGAAAAAACTGCATTCACATGTGCGTGGGGAACCTTCTATTGGAATGTTATGCCATTCGGACTCAAAAATGCAGGAGCTACATACCAAAGAGCAATGACATCTATTTTTTATGATATGATGCATAGAACAATGGAGGACTACGTTGATGATACCTTGGCAAAATCAATGATCAGAACTAAACATCTAACTGACTTGAGCATGATCCTAGACAAAATGGAAAAGTTTAGTCTCCGACTAAATCCTAAGAAGTGTGCTTTTAGTGTCACTTCTGGAAAGCTCTTAGGATACATAGTTTCAAAGAAAGGCATTGAAGTTGATCCGGCTAAAGTCAAGGCTATAATAGAGATGCAACCTCCCACAAATATCAGTCAAATGTGGACGTTGCAAGGCAGAGTTCAATCTATCAGAAGATTCATATCACAGCCTTTTACAAAAATATTACATAAAGGTGTGAACTTTGCATGGAATGAAGAATGCGAGAACAACTTTAACCATATCAAGAAGTATCTATCAAATCCACCTATATTGATGCCTCCTATTCATGGGAAGCCATTAATATTATATGTCTCCGCAATAGATACATCACTGGGGGCATTGCTAGCACAGCATGATGAGAATAAGAAGGAAAGAGCCATCTACTATATCAGTAGAACCTTAGTGACCTATGAGAAGAACTACTCAATGATAGAGAAGGCATGTCTAGCTATGATCTTTGCATCGTAGAAACTGAGACACTACATGTTAGCTCATACCACTCATTTGGTGACTAAAATTGATCCACTGAAATATCTCCTAAGCAAAGCTGCACTCACAGGTAGACTAGCTAAATGGGTCATGCTCTTGAGCAAATTTGACATTGAATATGTTGAAAGAAAAGCTATCAAAGGATAGGTCATTGCTGATCAATTAGTTGAAGCACCACTGTTTGATGATACACCCATGCAAATGGAATTTCCTGATTCCTCTATCATGCACCTCTCTTCTAGAGCATGGCGGTTATTCTTTGATGGCTCCTACACACAGAATGGATCTGGAGCAGGCATATTGTTCATAACTCCTCAAGGATACTCGATACCCAAAGCATTCAGACTAAAGTTTCCTTGCACAAACAATATTGCTGAATATGAGACACTTCTCAATGGTATGAAAATGGCAATACAGTGGAGAGTTACAGAGATGCACATCCATTGAGACTCACAATTAGTTATCCACCAAGTCAATGATGTGTACCAAACCAAAGATGAAAAGCTCATTCCTTACAAGAGAATGGTAGATGATTTAAAGAAATATTTCATATCTATCACATTTGAGAAAATACCTAGAATGGAGAATAAGGCTGCCGATGCAATGGCGACATTATCTATTCTCTTACAGCAGCCCGAACATGAGCTACGCTATGAGTTCCTGGTGGAAGCCCTATCCTATCCTGCATATGACTCCCCTGAAACCCACATGATCTGCACTGTTGTAGGTTATGACTCATCTCGCTACAAAAATCTGTTCCCCTATCTCCATGACCAAATCATCCCTGAGTCCTTTAACCATTTTGAGAAATGAAACCTTATCCGATCCGCATCCCGATATGTCATAATTGGTAATGATCTGTACAAATGAGGTCTAGATGGTACACTGCTTAGATGTTTAGAATGAGAAGAGTCTCAACGTGCATTAGAGGAAGTCCACGCAGGTATATGTGGATCACACTCAAATGGTTTAACGTTAGCTTGAAAACTTATTAGGGCTGGGTACTATTGGCCTGAAATTGAGAAAGAGGCTATTAAACTTGCTAAAAATTGTCAACAGTGTCAAGTACATGGCAACTTGATTCATGGTCCAGAGAGAGATCTGATTCCCTTTACTACACAATGGCCTTTTCAACAATGGGCATTTGATCTTATAGGTGCTATCCATCCGCACTCTTCCAATGGACATACTCATATAATCACAGCTACAGATTATTTTACAAAATGGGTAGAAGCAGTTCCTCTAACACAAGCAACGGGGAAACAGATCTCTATGTTCATCCTGAACTACATCATTTGCAGATATGGAATCCCTCACTCTATAATCATAGATAATGGGGGACAATTCAAAAACAAGGACCTAGATGACTTATGTGCCAAATTCAAGATTAATCAACATTGGTCATCTATCTACTATCCTCAAGGGAATGGACAAGCTGAAGCTTCAAACAAAAATCTCTTGAAAATCTTGCACAGAATAGTGAATAAAATAGGAAGAGACTGGCATCTCATGATCAATCCAGCTCTCTGGGCATACAGAACTAGTATCAGAATGCCTACAGGGGCTACACCTTTCGCTTTAGTTTATGGGTCTGAAGCGGTACTGCCTATTGAGGTTGAAATCCCATCACTCAGAATCAGAATGCATGGACTTGTCACTGATGAAAACTACAGAGTGTCTAGGTTACAAGAACTTGAATTACTAGATGAGCGCAGGCAAGTAGCGTATGATCATCTCAGAGTGTATCAGAAAAGAATGTCTAGAGGCTACAACAAGAAAGTTAGACACAGAGAATTTTAGATTGGCGATCTAGTCTTGAGAGAAAATCCTAAAAATCAATCACATCGAGAATGCAAGGGGAAGTTTGAACCCAACTGGCAAGGTCCCTTTGTAATCACTGCTACTTTTGGCTCTGGTGCATATCAACTCTCAATGACTGAAGGAGAATAGTTCTGAGAACCAATCAACGTTCTCCATTTGAAGAAATTCTACGCCTAAGGCATTCAGTGCTTGGTAAAATGTTTTGAAAAAAAATCTTTAAAATTAGAAAAAGTCCTGAAAAAATGAACATCTTGGTGAAACCCTAGCAATAGGCGCCTTGATGGTTCACAAAAAAAAAAAAAATTGAAAAAATTGAAAAAAAAATTGAAAAAATGAAAAGTACAAAAAAAAAAAAAAAAGGCACCAAAAATGTGTGTGTGAAAATTGTACCTAATCTGTAGACACAACACTCAGTAAAACATTAGAGGTTAGTGATAATCAAAATCGTGCAAAATTGAAATCTAATCTAACCAAGTGATTTACTGCCTTCTAATAGGTGTGAGATTAATGTTCTCAGATTGTTATCGAGATCAGTGACCGAGACGACACCTAAATGAAGGATTTGAATGCAATTGATCTAGATATGAGATTGAATGCAATTAAGCTTTTTTTTTTTGGATTTTATGATGCAATAAGGAATGAAAACTTGATATGAATCTATGCTAGATGAAATTGATATGCTATGAATGCTATTGAAAATTGATATGCAATGCTAATCTAACAATGATATGCAATATGAATGCAAAAATAAGATTGATCTCACAAAGATGTCGATTCGCAAGAGCTTTGATTCTTCAATTTTAATTCTCCAGCGTGATTGTGCAAAATATGAGATGAATTATGAAGAGCTAAGCTTTGTTTTTATAGAAATCCAGGGCTTTGGAGGTGCATGGAAAAAAGCCATAAATCACTCAAATAACTCAGGTTGATTTTTGAGTTATTTTTAAATAAAGGATAATTAACTCACAAAAACATGCAAAAGCTAAGCTTTAACTCAAAATAGAGTTTAGCTCTAATTGATAATTGATAGTTGTCTGCTTTTATGATTGTGCATGTTTTATTTATGAATTAATTTAATAATAAAGTGATTTATTTCCAACTTAACTGCTTTTAAAAATAAAACAATTGATTTATGGGTTAATCAATTATCTAATCAAACTTTTATTAAAAACTATATTATTAAATAATGACAACTCGCTTTAATTAATTAAATAAGAATTTAATCAATTATTCATAGGATATTGGATTTATTGTCAAAATTAAATAATACAATTAATAATAGATAGAATTAAATTTAATTAAATAATTAAGTGGCAAATATTAAATCTAATTAATTAAATATGAAAATATTCAATTAATCAAACTTTAGGATAAATTGGATTTATCGCCAAATAATCATTAAATTAAAGATAATTAAGATGATTAGGAATATTGCTAGGAATATTCTCCGATGCAGAATTTAAGATAATCAATTATGATTCGATGATGTTTAGATGTGCCTTAGATTAGGATTTTGATGTTGATTTCATTCGAATTGAAGATGTAGGAGATTAATGAACTTATAGCCCATTTTTGGGGTATTACATCAGCCCTCTTAATTGAAATCTGACAAGAAAAGTTAGCGTTGATAGTTGAGAAGCATGTTAATTGATTTGAAAAGTGGTTATACACGTTCAAGAACGCATTCTGTATCGTTTGGAGGTCCAAAAGACCAAGTTTGACTAGGTTTGACCATAAGTTGACCATGGTTGACCAAGTTGAAATTTTGATAGTTTGATGAAAGCTAATCAGTTAAGTTGAATTCTGGATTTCTGTGAAGATTGAAGGTTGATTATGCAAGCAGTAGACCGTCCTGGTCCCAAAAATTTGAAATTGCGATTTGACATAATAAACGATCTCAAATTTCAATTTTGATCCCGAAAATGGATTTAGAATGTCGAAATTAGCCAGGGGTGCAATTTTCATGAAAAACGGAGCACTTTTAAAAATTAGGTCGAAAGCTATATAAAGGCCGGAAGGGTCATTTTCAATTCATTTCAACCCTTTGACTTTAGAGATTCTGTGGAGCCCTCTGAGGGAGAAAAATGGCAGACCAACGAGAACTGAAGGTACCTATGAGTTCGCACCGTTTTGAGCACAGCTGGAGACATGACAGACCTCGATAGTATGGACATCCGATAGGTGGACCTTTGTTCCCCTCTAAAAATGCATGTTTTTGATGATTTATAGCATTTTAAAAAAATTTCATACGCATTTTTAGCTTTAGAATTTTGCATGTGTAGAAACTCGTACGAGTCCCAGTCCAAACTCGTATGACATTTCATTTGAATTTATATTGTCATTTCAACCACGCCCAAGTGTCGTATGAGAGGGACCCTTGTGTCGTACAACATTTCATTGGGTCCCTCGAAACTCATATGAATCCGGGCTAAGTGTCGTATGACTATGCATTGTCGTTTGGTCTATTGTGGAATGTCGTACGACATTTGATGTCAGTCTGGAATGTCGTTTGAAAAATAGAGTGTTAAAAACTCATTCTTAGGTCAAAAATTTAACTTTTCTGATCCTTCTGCCTGATTGCGGACAATTTGCCCCACCTTCTGAAACTTCAAAAACTGTGTCATTCTTGATACTTTTGGCCTGATTTTGAACTGAATTTTTGATAAAACACCTTATTTCTTTATGATTTAGGTCACATATCCCGATGTACATGTTCACCATTGTTATCCGGCCACCCAGAGATTGTGTATCACCTTGCCAGGCCCTATGAGGGTTCATCTTGCTACATGTGGTTTTGAGCACTTGATACATTTACCCGATATTAGGGTAAATCATGACCTACTGACTGTGCTGATAGAGCGATACCATTCGGAGACACAGACCTTTCACCTACGTACCGAAGAGATCACTGTTACACCAGAGGACATGTATAGGATCCTTCATATTCCATTTCATAGTCCTCATCAGCCTGAGTATGTGAGCGGAGGATCTACTGGTCTGCATGCTTTTAGACGACTGTTCGGTGATGATACCTAGCTGACTGGGTCTATATCCTAGGAGACACTCATGTAGAGATATGGGCAGACACATCATCTAGAGTGTATCATTGCGGGGATGATTGGAGAGTTGATTATGCCTGGCCGTCAGCAGAATGACTTTTTGATGGGATGGGCACCTATGGTAGCACTTTTGATGGCTACACCCACTGAGCTTGCTTGGGGTCAGTGTCTGCTGGCTCACTTGTATTCCGAGATGCACGAGGTCATGTATCAGGACTGCAAGACATTTTCTTCAGGAGCGTTGGTACTGCAGATATGGGCTTGGGAGCATATCCCAGTTTTGAGGCCAGTTTTTCAGACACAGAGGCAGCCACAGGACCCTATCATTTATGCTTATGCCAGCTATGTCACACAGGTTTGCATGGGACACACTGAGTACTTCCACCGATGTTTAGATGATATAACCTTTGTGATCTGGAGGCCATATTTATAGATAGAGGCCTAGCCTACTGCGAGAGAGCAATTTTCATTCTTTTTCCAGAGCAGGATACTGATAGGACAAACCTCCACCGTCTTGGAGAGATTTTTGATTACTAGAGTCTGGCGTCAGTATGGATGTATTCAGGATGTCCCTCAGGAGTATACTACTTATGCCCGCATTATGCGTGAGATAGGGCTCAGATGGACACCACGACTCAGTTATGCTTTATGTGCTGATGAGTACAGTCGTATCATTAGGAGAGACTGGGAGTATCACCCAGAGGTGGTGGATGTAGGGGTTACAGATGCATATGTGGCATGGCTTGCTGATCACCGGATTCACCAATTTTTTGATCCTACAGAGCTAATACCCTCCATGGAGGAGGCTATGGATGTTACAAGAGCTCCTATGAGAGCAAGACCGAAACCACAAGTGGTACACCCTACTCCTCCGAGACAGAGAGCCATGGCTCCCTCACAAAGAGCACCAGGACATGCGAGGCCTCCGCGTCCTTCTACATCTACAGCGGGTACATCTTCTGGGACACAGAGACGGAGCAGAGGTGAGAGTGGTACACTGGGCGGAGTAGGATCTGCAGATGATGTTCTAGGAGCTTAGCAGTTTGTAGGTGGTACTGTGGATGACACATTTGATTTGGGTGCTGAGGTTAGACGCTGTAAGGCGCACAGGGTTAGCACTTGTTCACATGTAGATCAGCCAGCACAGGACACAGATATGCCCGCAGCTGATGCAGAGCCTGCAGTTCCTCTTACTTTGGCCGAGATTATCAAACAGCTTAGAGTCTAGATCTGGGACCAGAAGATAGAGAAGGCCAGATTAGAGGAGAGGCATCAAGAGGCAGATAGGTAGCATACAGAGCAGCGCGCAGAGATGCAGAGATTACAGGCAGAGGTGATTCATCAGACTGTGTGGGCCTCATATTATATATCTGCTTATTATGCAGTAGTCTCTGCTGCACAGAGAGTACCCACCTATTCTCAATACATGGCAGCATCAGAGGGAGCTAGGGCACCGAGAGTGGAGGCGATACCAGATGCACCACCTCCTCCTCCACCAGATGCAGAGGAGCATGCTGACAGTTGATTTCTCTTCTCATCTGTTACTTTCTCACTGATACATTATTGTGTCTAATAGTTCTACGGAGCTCATTCGTTTGTACCCTGTGCCAGTAGTACACCCCTGACTATTTGAGATTTTTGATATATAGATGAGATCGATATTTTTGGTTGTGACATCATGTGTACTTGTCATTTTTGTTATGTATGATGATATCATGTGATGTTAATGCTATGAGTAGTGTAGAATGTATGTATGGATCAATGTAATGCAATGATTTCTTTCATATGTATGAATGTTATGCAGATGTAATGATTATGGAAATATGTATGTTTATGCAATGGATGTAAATGTAATGCAATAAATGTTTATGATATGATATGTAAATGCAATGATATACATGATATGTTTTGCAGGTTGATGAAGACAAGTACTCAGTCTTATGTCAAAAAAGATGGTTAACCCAGGAGGATCATTGCTTGCGATTCTGTGAAGAGACCTTTGAGTTAGGTTCAACTCTTATTAGATTTGAAGATGTGATTGAAGAATCATTTAAGCTTCGAAGTTTATTTAGCCATTGTGAGATCATGCAAACATGCAAAATGCAAAGAGACATGCAAGATGCAATGCAACCTAAGACCTAGGACCTAGTCACTGATCATATGTCGATTTGTTACCATCATTAAACTTTTAGGTAACCGGATAAATCAATACAATGCCCACTAGCCATGAAACCATAGACATATGAATATCGATTTGTATGTGCAAGAATCAATACAACACCCACTGGTCAACAACCATGGACATATGAATATTGATTTTGTTTTCGAAATGTCAGATTAGATATAAGCACCAAGGCACAAACGCTAGGATGACCTGAATATCATGTCCATTTTGATATAGCAATTTGTACAAGCATCAAAACATAAACGTCGTGATGACCTGAGTACGCCTTGTGTTTAACATACACATCAAACAATCAAAAGATCATTCTAAATCTAGTGTGAATTACCCGTAGTGACCCTTTATCGTTCACCTCCTTAGGCAAGATCGCGTTTCACAGTAGGAGAAAGAATTTACTTCAAAAAGATAATAGTTAGATCAAACATCCTTGAATTTTTTGGGTATCAATGGTCGAGGTACGCATGGTCATCCAATTCAAGATAGAGGCTCTTACAGTCGGACACCATTTCAATCCAAAATTTTCAAAGACGTTAGATTTCCACATACAAACAGAAGATAAAGAAAAGATTATGCCCCCAGTCATCACTCTCTAAATCCTATAAAGGACATCATCAAAGAGCTCGAAGGGACACAATATGCAAAAATCTCAATGCGAATCAGTAAGCATACAAGGAGATAAAAGCATGTAAAAAGCATAGATTGTTTTCAGTTGAGTTTTGATGTTTGATTGCATTGTTGTAGATGCAAAATCCTTCTGGAGACAAGACTGACTGACTGACTCACATGAAGCTTCAAAGGACTCTGACTGGATATGATACGTCTCAGATACATGGGAGATCATAGGATATGACATTGATTGCCCCCAAGTGTTAAACATTGATAGGATACAGACGTTTGAGCTGGTTGGTGTACAGACCGACTTATTGAAAACTGGAAATGCAGAAACAAACCGGGAGATATGTATAAACTAAAGCAAGACTGAAAGCTAGGAAAGACCAAGATTGCACTAATAGATGGAGCATTTGGAACAAGTGGCACCCGTTTGCCAGGTTTTCACCATCTTGGTAGAGATTCTATTTTTGCTACCAAGGCGCCTGTTTCCAGGTTTTCACCAAGGCACTTTTCTTTTTCTCATTTTTTTTTTGTATCTTTCATTTTTTCAATTTTTTTGTACTTTTGATATTTTTTGATTTTTTTGTGAATCATCAAGGTGCCTATTGCTAGGTTTTCACCAAGATGTTTATTTTTTTCAGGACTTTTTCTAATTTTTTATAATTTTTTCAGGACATTTACCAAGCACTGAATGCCTTAGGCATAGAATTTCTTCAGATGGAGAATGTTGATTGGTTTTCGGAGCTGTTCTCCTTCAGTCATTGAGAGTTGATAGGCACCAAAGCCAAAATTAGCAGTGATAACAAAGGGACACAGCCAATTGGGTTCAAACTTCCCCTTGCGTTCTCGATGTGATTGATTTTTAGGATTTTCTCTCAACACTAGATCACCAACCTAAAATTCTCTATATCTGACTTTCTTGTTGTAGCCTCTAGACATTCTTTTCTGATATACTCTAAGATGATCATATGCTACTTACCTACGCTCATCTAGTAATTTAAGTTCTTGTAACCTAGACACTCTGTAGTCTTCATCAGTGACAAGTCCATGCATTCTGATTCTGAGTGATGGGATTTCAACCTCAATAGGTAGTACCGCTTCAGACCCATACACTAAAGTGAAAGGTGTAGCCCCTGTAGGCATTCTGATACTAGTTCTGTATGCCCAGAGAGCTGGATTGATCATGAGATGCCAATCTCTTCCTATTTTATTCACTGTTCTGTGCAAGATTTTCAAGAGATTTTTGTTTGAAGCTTCAGCTTGTCCATTCCCTTGAGGATAGTAGATAGATGACCAATGTTGAGTAATCTTGAATTTGGCACATAAGTCATCTAGGTCCTTATTTTTGAATTGTCCCCCGTTATCTGTGATTATAGAGTGAGGGATTCCATATCTGCAAATGATGTAGTTCAGGA
The DNA here is from genome assembly GCA_027943335.1 of Chamaecyparis obtusa. Classification (NCBI taxonomy): domain Eukaryota; kingdom Viridiplantae; phylum Streptophyta; class Pinopsida; order Cupressales; family Cupressaceae; genus Chamaecyparis; species Chamaecyparis obtusa. The sequence goes on along the minus strand of BSBK01002454.1, from coordinate 749,139 downwards.
TGAACATAGAGATCTGTTTCCCCGTTGCTTGTGTTAGAGGAACTGCTTCTACCCATTTTGTAAAATAATCTGTAGCTATGATTATATGGGTATGTCCATTGGAAGAGTGCGGATGGATAGCACCTATGAGATCAAATGTCCATTGTTGAAAAGGCCATTGTGTAGTAAAGGGAATCAGATCTCTCCCTGGAGCATGAATCAAGTTGCCATGTACTTGACACTGTTGACAGTTTTTAGCAAGTTTAATAGCCTCTTTCTCCATTTCAGGCCAATAGTACCCAGCCCTAATAAGTTTTCAAGCTAATGTTAAACCATTTGAGTGTGATCCACATATACCCGCATGGACTTCCTCTAATGCACGTTGAGACTCTTCCCATTCTAAACATCTAAGCAGTGTACCATCTAGACCTCGTTTGTATAGATCATTACCAATGATGACATATCAGGATGTGGATCGGATAAGGTTTCATTTCTCAAAATGGTTAAAGGACTCAGGGATGATTTGGTTGTGGAGATAGGAGAATAATTTTTTGTAGCAAGATGAGTCATAACCTACAACAGTGCAGATCATGCGGGTTTCAGCGGAGTCATATGCAGGATAGGATAGGGCTTCCACCAGGAACTTGTAGCATAGCTCATGTTCGGGCTACTGTAAGCTTGTGTGACTTTTCCTACTTTCATATCACAGACTTCATTTTTTGGGCTATAAAATGAACATAGATTTGCTTTCTGCATATCTGTTACACATAGTAAATAGGCCCTATGAACACTATTTGTGGATGATCTTGAGAGAGTGGGATTCTTTCACTTTTTCATGCATGTGAAGCTCTTCTTAATGAAGGATCCCCTTGTAGGTAGGGAGGATACTGTGATTGTCTTGCGTTCTACTGGGTTTTTGAGTCTTCAGCTTTTGATCTATACATTCTCTCTCCGGAGAGATTGATAGAGCATAAGTTGTTGACATCACAAATCTTGGCAAGATAATTTCAGTCTTAGCATGTTGGATTGATCTGTCTGCTTTATTTTGTTGAAGTGAAGAGGCTAGGGGATTATGCTCTACTTCCTTTTTGGATAGTACCAGAAACCCAGATCCTTGAATCTGATCTAGTCCCCCTGTGGTATCTTTTGTGAGTCACCTTTAGAGAGGGTTAACCATAGTGGACATTCCCTTAATTGGGTCAACCATGTGGATGAAACCTCAAATGGTAATTGTAATACCTCAAAAATGGGCTATAAGTTCATTAATATCTTGTATCTACATATTGAACGAAATTGACATCAAAGTCCTAACCTAAGGCACATCTAAACATCATCGAATCATAATTGATTATCTTAAATTCTGCATCGGGGAATATTCTTAGTAATATTCCTAATTATCTTAATTATCTTTAATTTTATAATTATTTGGCAATAAATCACATTTATCCTAAAGTTTGATTAATTGAATATTTTCATATTTAATTAATTAGATTTAATATTTGCCACTTAATTGTGTAATTAAATTTAATTCTATCTATTATTAATTGTATTATTTAATTTTGACAATAAATCTAATATCATATGAATAATTGATTAAATTTTTATTTAATTAATTAAAGCAAATTGTCATTATTTAATAATATAGTTTTTAATAAAAGTTTGATTAAATAATTGATTAACCCATAAATCAATTGTTTTATTTTTAAAAAGTAGTTAAGTTGGAAATAAATTACTTTATTATTAAATTAATTCATAAATAAAACATGCACAATCATAAAAGCAGACAACTATCAATTATCAATTAAAGCTAAACTCTATTTTGAGTTAAAACTTAGCTTTTGCATGTTTTTGTGAGTTAATTATCTTTTATTTAAAAATAACTCAAAAATCAAGATGAGTTTATTTGAGTGATTTATGACTTTTTCCCATGTACCTCCAAAGCCCTGGATTTTTATAAATTAAGGCTTTAGCTCTTCACAAATCATCTCATATTTTGCACAATCACGTTGGAGAATTGGAATTGAAGAATCAAAACTCTTGCGAATCGACATCTTTGTGAGATCAATCTTATTTTTGCATTCATAATTCATATCATTCTTAGCATAGATTCATATTAGTTTTTCATTCATTCTTATTGCATAGAAAATATCAAAAATATAGATTAATTTCATATCAGTTTATCATTCTTATTGCATAGAAAATATCAAAAATATAGATTAATTACATTTATTCCATATCTATAATTGCATTCAAATCCTTCATTTAGGTGTCATCTAGGTCACTGATCTCGATAATAATCTGAGAACATTAATCTCGCACCTATTAGAAGGCAGTAAATCGCTTGGTTAGATAGCTTTCAATTTTGCATGATTTTGATTATAGCTAACTTCTAATGTTTTACTAAGTGTTGTGTTTACAGATTAGGTACAATTTTCACACACACATTTCTGGCGCCCACCGTGGGGCCACCCACCTTTGCATGCTGGTTTTGATTTTTTTGGGGAGCTAAAACCCCAAAGTTTCAAAGATTTAATTTTATCTCCCAAACGGCTTAAAATTTTGGTCTGAAATTTTTTTTTTAGGTTGGTGACATGTCAGGAAAGCTACAGTAAAAAATTTAGAATTTTTTGAGATGTTTTTAATTTTTAATAATTTTTTCTTGAAATTTTGGAAAAAATTAATATCTGACGCAAATTAGCATATTTTTCAAAAAAATTTATATTTTCGGAAATCTCTTTAAATTCTACAGGGGGTCCATTCTTTGTGTTTTAAATTTGGACATGATATCATAGCTCAAATAGTCAATTTACAAAAACTAATCTGTTTTGATAAAATAGGTCTCTAGGGCACAAATGAAGAGATTTTTTTAAAAATTTTGCATTTTTTGAAAACTCTCTATTTTTTAGTAGGGGTCTCTATTCTAAATTTCTATTTTTGTGGCCAAAATCATATCAAAAAAATTAGATCTTGTTGACTAGGTCAAATGCAGCAAAAAAAATAAAGTTTTGTGATGGGTATGCACTTATTCTTTTACATGGTTCAATGAATGATATGAGTTGTCATTTGGGTTGATTGCTGGTTATTATTACTGATAATAATTGATTTTTAGAGCTAACCCTATGATTTTCATAAGTTGAATATATTTTGCATATCTTGTTTGCTTGTTTGCTTGTTGGAGAGTTCGTCACTTGCTTGCATGGAAAAGCTCAACAAAAATTGCTAAAAATCAAGTAAAATCTACTAAGCGCGTTGCAAGGATCCCAGGTATTCTCCTTCATCTAATAATATTTTGATTTGGGACTTAAAATAAATCTCTTATGTGTCAAGCTTGTGTGCATCTTTTCATGCTTTTGATCTATTTCTACACACTTGCATAATTGATACTAGGTTGTGAACTCTTAAGGATTCATTAAGTAGTCTTAGAATACTTGTGATTGATCTTGATTGCTATCTTAGGTTATTGGACTCGCTAATCCACCGGCCCCTCATTTCTGCCCCGTGGTTGCAATCTCAGTGCCATAAAGGGGAGGGGTTAACAAGACAGAAGCGTTAAGTGTTCCACTTGGCAACACTTTTGTGCTTTTAGGAACTCACTTATTTTCTAAGTTGGGGACTCATTTTTAGCTTGTGTGAGGTGTTAAGTATTCCACCTTGTGGACTCATCTCATATTCGCTTTAAGCGTTAAGTGTTCCTCTTTCTACTTTTTGGGTACTTTTGGTAGATTTACTTTCGAGAATATATCTGTGCTCACATAGTAATTAGGCCCTATGAACACTATTCATGATTCTTGAAAGATTGGATTCCCAGCAAAATCCTTCTTGATGATAGAATCCTTGTAGGTAGGGAGGATACTTAGTGCGTTTCACATTCAACTTGGTTAGTGCATCCTCTCTTATTGATCGACACATTCTCTCTCCGGAGAGGTTGATAGATCACGTAGGGTTGATATCACGAGCTTTGGTGAATCAAAATTGGTTAGTGTGTCTTCTCTTATTGATTGATACATTCTCTCCCCGGAGAGGTTGATAGATCACGTGGAGTTGATATCACAGACCTTGGTGGAACAAAAATTTGTCTTAGCGTGTCGGATTAATCTGCTTGTTTTGTTTGGGTTAAAAGTGAAGAAGTGTCAAAACCTTGAATCTGGAGCCAAGTCCCCTTGTGGTATAAATCTGTGAGTCATCTTTAGAGAGGGTTAACCGTAGCAGACAATCCCTTCACAGGGCAAACTGCGTTGACGGAACCTCAAGCGGTCATAGCTATTTTCGCCGTGGTAGTGACAGCCGCTATATAAATGTCCTTGTGGAAGAAATCTCCATGGGTATGGTTCATTGTTGGGTTGTCAGATCTCCCTAGCAGCTCTTGAAGATTAAGTTCTCAGACTGTGTCAAAACCCTGGTGCGCCGGGATTGGAGTTCACCCCTTTGAATCATAAAAGTTGCAGACTCAAACCATTACTAAAAACCCTAGAGAGGCCAATTTTTCATTCTCAGGTATATGTGTGTTATTGCAAAACTTTTCAGAACATACACAATTAGTACTCTTAGGGATTAGCACAATTTGGTCACTTGATTGTTCATGCGCAAGGTTGCTTTTGCCCTTGTTCATTATTTTCAAACGTGCTTGGAATCACTTGCTTGCTATTCTGCGTGCTTATTTATCTACTTGGCTATTAAAAATGATCAAATCTGGTATAACCTTCAAAATTTGGATAGTACAATTTGCAAACAATCCAAAACTGAAAACCTTAAATTTTGCAAAAATTGACGTAAAGTTCTTTCTGGAGTCAAAAGTCATTTCAAGAAGTCAAAAGTCGTACGAGTTTTGTCAAGTGTCATTTCAGTATTACCCAACTATCGTATGAGTTTAGCAACTATCATTTCATAGACTACCCAGTGTCATACGAGTCTGCAGAGTGTCATTTGGAAAAATTTGAGAGAGTTGTCAGAAATTGTCAAATTGCGAGATATCCAATGTTTCCAGCCTAGTTCCAAAATCTGTCAAAAATATCATTGTGTCAAGAACAGAGCAGTAGCTATTGAAAATCAGTACACATGTCTCAAAGAATCAGTACACATGAGGAAGAAATTCTGATCGCCGCTATGATGAAGCAGCTGCAAGCTATGCAAGTCCAGCTTGACAAACTTGAGAAAGAGAAGGAATCTAAAAAGTTCTCCATGGAATCTTTATACTCTTTTCCATTTGATAAAGACTTGTACATGTCACCATGCCCCCGGAAAAAAATTGAGCAATATGATACCTCTTCCACGGAGAGTGACACATCTAGCTTTGAAGACTATGATGACTATGATGACAGACAATGTAATGATACCTATGACACCTCTGTTCCTAAGAGTCCTCCTCATCGTCCGTTCCTACTTACTACAAATGGGCCGTCACATTGGATAGATCGTGAGGGTGATCCATATGATTCTGATTATGAAAGAGACTTTGATGATTTCTATGCACAATACCTAGATGATCCATCTATTTCACTTGAGGAAGAGAAAGTTTACCACGCTGATTATAAACATGCATACTATAAGGATCTCTCCTCTAAGAACTCTCAGGCTGAAAATAAAGATTACACTCTCAAGCAAGATCATGTTAATGTTGGACCTTTGTCTTGTGATGGTTCCCTTCCATCCCCTACTTCCTCCAATACCCATACATTTCCTAAAGCTTCCGAGTCTTTCAAATCTTTCACAGAACCTTCATCTGACACAAGCCCTGATACTTTTCATGTGGTTCCTTATAGTTATCCCCCAGGGCTACCTCTTAAAGAAACTCAAGCTAACCTTCACTTGGCTACAAAGACTTTCAATAATGATAAATCTAAAGAGCCTAAGCCTTCATATGCTATAATCCCTACTTTAGCTAGTCCTCCACCATCTCTTCCAAAGTCATCCATACAATCCCAACATGCTTCATTATCCTTAGAAGTGGCTCCATGTCAAGAGGACTCTAAAAATGATGAAGAAAAGAACATAAAGAAAGATCAAGATCAAGAACCCTCCATGTCATCCAATTCCTTTCATGATGTCTCTTATCCGATTCATGGTTCTTTTGATCCTACAAACCCTTTTTCATGCATTCCACCATGTCTTAAGTCTTCTCCTAAGCAAGATCAAGCTACTACTTACACTATTGAGCTTATTGACAATCAAAATGACCTTACTACACTTGTGCTTTCCAAAGATGATACTTCCATTAAGGTTGTTAGAAATGGTGTTGATACTTCCAATGTTAAGCCTATTGAAAATCAAAAGAAAAATTATGTGTTTGTGCTATCCAAAGATCCTTGTCAAGATCAAAGTCTTCCATCTTCTTGTTCTACCACTCCATGTTCACTTCCACTTTCTACTCTTCCTAAGTCTTTGCAAGCTTTGAATGATCCTATCAAAGAAAATGCTCTTATTCAAGATGTCCATGATTTTATTGAAAATTCTAATGCTCACTCTAAAGATGCTGATATCCTTGGTTGTCATATAGATGATGATGAACTAATTGATTATCCTTTTGCATCTTCCACTTCCATCCTTGGACCTCTTCCACCACTACTAAGGGCTTCATACCTTCCTTCCATCTTGGGTCCTTATGTCCCTTCACTTTCCCCTCCTAACTCTACTAATTCACCATCCATCTTGGGTCCTTACATACCTCCATCTCCCATCTTTCCTCAAGATCAACATAGATGCATACCCTTGAATCCTTTTCATCCACCCACCCATCTAAACCAGTCGTATCCTCCCTCTTCCACAAATCCCAAGTCTTTTGGAAGTAACTTGAATGTTCAATACAAGAAAAAGAAGCAATACAAGAATCCATCAAAAAAAGAATATCACCATGTCTCCTCTCATAGACATGGAAGCATAAAGTCAAAAGAGATATCTATGAAAAAAATTACAAGACAAGTATGGGTTCCAAAATCCATCATTCAAGATATTCTCTCTAAGTCATCAAAGGGAAATAAAAAGCCTAAGGCTATATGGATTCCAAAGTCTCTCTTGAAAGAGTCTGGTGTTGAACAAAAAGTGAAATTGACATTCAAGCTTCCAAAGGCTTCCACTGCATCTCCTTCCAAAAATATTCTTCCATTTCATGTGCCTAAACCACAACCTCTGCTATCCATTCGCCATATGCCTTCACGTATTCCTTCATTCACGATTCCTCCATCCTCTCACCACCCTTCAAGGTATGTGTTGACATTGATCTTGCCTTCCTTTCCACCTACCCTTTTACAATCCTTCCATGCATTATCCTTTTACCTTCTATGATTTTTTCTCATTTTCTTATTCCTCCTATCTTCCAACCTCACTCGCTTTACATAAAACCTTATCCTCCATTTTTCTCTTCCATCTCCCTTTCCCTATTAGCATCTTTGAGCATATCATTTTGAATCTTTGGCATATCATGGTTTATCCTTTCAAGGAGCATTACATAAAAAGCTTGCCTTCTTCCAAAAATAAAAATAAAAATAAAATAAAATTGAAAATGTGCCTTGGTGAAAACATAGAAACAGGAACTTTGGTAGCAAAAGTAAAGAGAAATAAATTCATCCTATGGTGAAAACCACTTCCTTGTGGCACCTTGGATAAGTACCATGATGAAAACCTGGCAATCAGGCATCATGCGTAGTTCTTCTACATATTTCATCCATTCCATCTTCTCTCTTTGATCTTGACAATGTTGATCTATACAGGAATATTTGGCTATTTTGTGAGCTATCTTACGATGATCTTGCTTTCATTCCTTCCATGTTTAGCCTTCATATCCATCTTCCTCCATTCATTTTAGCCTGTCGCTATCCTTTTCCCCTTTGGTCTTGATATAAGAAAGAAAGAGTAAAACACGGTGCTATGAAGCCTCTTGACATGTCTACTCCTTTGGATTGCATCCTTTCCTGCTCTTGCATTATGATTTTGTGCTTATCCTATGCTAGCCTTTCACTACTTATCCAAATATGCTTTACATGACAATTTTTCCCTAGCTTGAGTATTCTTGAGGAGTTTTCCCTTGGGGATTTCTTCCCTTCATTTTCCTTCATTCTCTTGTCTTCCATCTCTTCCACCAGCTTGCTAATCCCTCTTGTTCTCCACCTTGCTAGACATTGGGACTACACGATATGATCTTGCTTGGGAGTTTGCAAATGGAAAAAGATGCTATCAAGTATACCAAGTATCAGAACAAGTATCACAACCAGTATCAAAAAAAGTATCACAACTAGTATCAGAAAAAGTATCAGAACTAGTATCAGAACAATTATCAGAATCATTATCAGAATCAATTATCAGAATCAGTATCAGAATCAGTATCAGAACCAGTATCAGAACAATTATCAGAATTAGTATCAGAATCAGTATCAGAACCAGTATCAGAACCAGTATCAACGCAAGTATCAGAGATTGACATTTCATGATTAATCTAGCTCTCTGGGCATACAGAACTAGTATCAGAATGCCTACAGGGGCTACACCTTTCACTTTAGTTTATGGGTTTGAAGCGGTACTGCCTATTGAGGTTGAAATCCCATCACTCAGGATCAGAATGCATGGACTTGTCACTGATGAAGACTACAGAGTGTCGAGGTTACAAGAACTTGAACTACTAGATGAGCGCAGACAAGCAGCGTATGATCATCTCAGAGTGTATCAGAAAAGAATGTCTAGAGGCTACAACAAGAAAGTGAGACATAGAGAATTTCAGGTTGGCGATCTAGTGTTGAGAGAAAATCTTAAAAATCAATCACATCGAGAACGCAAGGGGAAGTTTGAACCCAACTGGCTGGGTCCCTTTGTAATCACTGCTACTTTTGGCTCTGGTGCCTATCAACTCTCAACAACTGAAGGAGAACAGCTCTGAGAACCAATCAACGTTCTCCATCTGAAGAAATTTTATGCCTAAGGCATTCAGTGCTTGGTAAAATATCCTAAAAAAATCTTAAAAATCAGAAAAAGTCCTGAAAAAATGAACATCTTGGTGAAAACTTAGCAATAGGCACCTTGATGATTCACAAAAAAATCAAAAAAATATCAAAAGTACAAAAAAATTAAAAAATATCAAAAGTAAAAAAAAAAAAAAATTGAAAAAATGAAAAAATACAAAAAAAAGAAAAAAAAAGTGCCTTGGTGAAAACCTGGAAACAGGCACCTTGGTAGCAAAAATAGAATCTCTACCAAGATGGTGAAAACCCGGCAAACGGGCGCCACTTGTTCCAAATGCTCCATCTATCAGCACAATCTTGGTCTTTCCCAACTTTCAGTCTTGCTTTAGTTGTACATATCTCCCAGTTTGTTTCAACATTTCCAGTTTTCAATAAGTCGGTCTGTACACCAATCAGCTCAAGCGTCTGTATCCTATCAATGTTCAAACTTGGGGGCAATCAATGTCATATCTTATGGCCTCCAATGTATCTTAGACGTGTCATATCTAGTCAGAGTCCTTTGAAGCTTCCTGTTGAGTCAGTCAGTCTGTCTCGTCTCCAGAAAGGATTTTGCATCTACAACAATCAAATATCAAAACTCAACTGAAAACAATATGTGTTTTTCATGCTTTTATCTCCTTGTATGCTTACTGATTCGCATTGAGATTTTTGCATATTGTGTCCCTTCGAGCTCTTCGATGATGTCTTTTATAGGATTTAGAGAGTGATGACTGGGGGCATAATCTTTTCTTTGTCTTCTGCTTGTATGTGAAAATCTAACAGCTTTGGAAATTCTGGATTGAAATGGTGTCCGACTGTAAGAGCCTCTATCTCGAATTGGATGGCCATGCGTACCTCGACCATTGATACCCAAAAAAAATTCAAGGACGTTTGATCTAACTATTATCTTTTTGAAGTAAATTCTTTCTCCTACTGTGAAATGCGCTCTTGCCTAAGGAGGTGAACGATAAAGGGTCACTACGGGTAATTCACACTAGATTTAGAATGATCTTTTGATTGTTTGATGTGTTTGTAACGCAAGGCGTACTCAGGTCATCACAACGTTTATGTTTTGATGCTTGTGCAAATTGCTATATCAAAATGGACATGATATTCAGGTCATCTTGGTGTTTGTGCCTTGATGCTTATATTTAATCCAACATTTTGAAAATAAAGTCAATATTCATATATCCATGGTTGTTGTCCAGTGGGTGTTGTATTGATTCTTGCGCATACAAATCGATATTCATATGTCTATGGTTTCATGGCTAGTGGGCATTATATTGATTTATCCGGTTACCTAAAATTTCAATGATGATAACAAATCGACATATGATCAGTGACTAGGTCCTAGGTCTTAGGTTGCATTTCATTTTGCATGTCTCATTGCATTTTACATATTTGTATGATCTCACAATGATTAAATGAACTTCAATGCTTAAATGATACTTCAAATCGCATCTTCAAGTCTAACAAGAACTGCATCTCACACGAAGGTTCCTCCAATGAAATAGCAAGTAGAATCCTTTTTCGGGATCAAAATTCAAATCTGAGATCATTCATATTATTAACTACTTGCATATTCGACCTTCAATCATCACAGAAATCTAGTATTCAACTTAACTGATTATCTTACATCACACTATCAAAATTTCAACTTGGTCAACCATGGTCAACTCATGGTCAAACCTAGTCAAATTTGGTCTCCAGGACCTCCAAACGATGCAGAATGCGTTCTCGGACATGTATAACCACACTTCTCAAATCAATTAACATGCTTCTAAACTATAACGCTGACTTTTCTTGTCAGATTTCAATTTTAATCCCGAAGGGGGCATGGTATTGCACATCATTCAAAGTCTGTAAATCAAATTCTATCGATCAAATCTATCAATATCTTTCATCAGTGATCAAGACAACAATCACGTCTAGTCGCTGATTCATCAAAAGTCCTCATCACTCGGGGCAAATCTATCATCACTTGGGGCATATCAGATTCATCGATCCATATCAATCTGGTATTCTCCTAATCTTGTAAACTGTATTAGTTTTTGCAACCATCAGATCATAGTGTTCTTTCCTTGGTTCTTCGGCAACTGAAGGGTTTGGATGTGATACTTGCTAGTTCTGCTAAGACAATCGAGTCTAGAACGGGTCACTCACTTCTTATCAATCCTAAGGTTCAGAATCAGGTGTTTTGACACTTTTTCTCAATCATAGGTTCATTTGCTGCTATAGTGAACATTATCTCTGGTCATTCAGGACCTCCTATCTCAATATCTTTCAATCGGTTTCTATCTTGAGATCGGTTTATCTTTTGAATTAGTTTCATATCTCTATCAAACACAGACTATCTTTGAACCACTACGCTTCGCATAGTAATTCAAAGAGGGGCAAAATGTAATACCCCAAAAATGGGCTATAAGTTCATTAATATCCTGTATCTACATATTGAACGAAATTGACATCAAAGTCCTAACCTAAGGCACATCTAAACATCATCGAATCATAATTGATTATCTTAAATTCTGCATCGGGGAATATTCCTAGTAATATTCCTAATTATCTTAATTATCTTTAATTTTATAATTATTTGGCAATAAATCACATTTATCCTAAAGTTTGATTAATTGAATATTTTCATATTTAATTAATTAGATTTAATATTTGCCACTTAATTATGTAATTAAATTTAATTCTATCTATTATTAATTGTATTATTTAATTTTGACAATAAATCTAATATCATATGAATAATTGATTAAATTTTTATTTAATTAATTAAAGCAAATTGTCATTATTTAATAATATAGTTTTTAATAAAAGTTTGATTAAATAATTGATTAACCCATAAATCAATTGTTTTATTTTTAAAAAGTAGTTAAGTTGGAAATAAATTACTTTATTATTAAATTAATTCATAAATAAAACATGCACAATCATAAAAGCAGACAACTATCAATTATCAATTAAAGCTAAACTCTATTTTGAGTTAAAACTTAGCTTTTGCATGTTTTTGTGAGTTAATTATCTTTTATTTAAAAATAACTCAAAAATCAAGATGAGTTTATTTGAGTGATTTATGGCTTTTTCCCATGCACCTCCAAAGCCTTGGATTTCTATAAATTAAGGCTTTAGCTCTTCACAAATCATCTCATATTTTGCACAATCACGCTGGAGAATTGGAATTGAAGAATCAAAGCTCTTGCGAATCGACATCTTTGTGAGATCAATCTTATTTTTGCATTCATATTTCATATCATTCTTAGCATAGATTCATATTAGTTTTTCATTCATTCTTATTGCATAGAAAATATCAAAAATATAGATTAATTTCATATCAGTTTATCATTCTTATTGCATAGAAAATATCAAAAATATAGATTAATTACATTTATTCCATATCTAGAATTGCATTCAAATCCTTCATTTAGGTGTCGTCTAGGTCACTGATCTCGATAATAATCTGAGAACATTAATCTCGCACCTATTAGAAGGCAGTAAATCGCTTGGTTAGATAGCTTTCAATTTTGCACGATTTTGATTATAGCTAACCTCTAATGTTTTACTGAGTGTTGTGTTTACAGATCAGGTACAATTTTCACACACACAGTAATAGCCATTTTCATCATGGTAGCAACAACTGCTATATAAATATCCTTGTGGAGGAAATCTTCACAAGTGTGGTCTCTTGTTGGGTTGTCAAATCTCCCTAGAAGCTCCTGATTGATTAAATTCTTGAACTGTGTCAAAACCCCGGTGTGCCTGGATTGGAGTTTTCCCTCTTGAGATCACAAAATTTACAGAGTTAGACCATTACTACAAACCCTAGTGAGGCCAAATTTTTCATTTTCTAGGACTATGTGCGTGATTGAAAAACTTTTTGGAACATACACAACTAGCATTCCTAGGGATTAGCACATTGAGTCACTTGATTGTTCATGCATAGGGTTTCTTTGTCCCTTGTTCATTTTTTTCAGACGTGCTTGAAATCACTTGCATGTTGTTATGCGTGCTTGATTACTAGATTATTGAAAATGAACAATTTTGAAATGAACTTCAAATCTGGATAGAAACCCTTGCAAAACAGAATGATTCTGAAAACTAAGAAATTGCAAAATCTAAAGCAAAATTCCTTTCTGGAGTCAAAAGTCATCCCGCAGTCTCAAAAAGTCATACGAGTTTTTCCAAAAGTCATTTCAGAACCCCTTGATTATCATACAGGAGCTTATATATTGTCGTACGAGCTTTGTCAGAAAAAGTCAAGAAAATTAAACCCAGGTGTTAATTGTCATATGAGTTTTGTCAATTGTCGTACCATAGCTTACCCAAACTCGTACGAGCCTGGAGAAACTCATATCAAAAGTTTCAAAAAAATTTCAAAAACTTATCAAATTTGTCAGGAATCCAGTTTTTGCAGCCTATTTCAAGATTCTGTCAAACAAATCCCTATGTCAGGATCATAGCAGAAACTAGAAAGAATTCAATCATTTTACTAAAGTGGTCTCTTGAGTCTGATTTAGCCTTTTGATTTATCGATTTGAGTCTTTTTCATCTTGTGTCAAAATTATCTTCAATTCAATCTTTGTCTAAAAATGGCTAAGTATTGCGAGCTCGTGTCCGCCATCTTTTGGGTGTCTACCCATACTACTAGGGCACAGTATCCTTCATTTACATCCAATCTAATCTTCAATCAATCCAATCTTGACAAGGTTGTGTTATTCAATCTTCTTGAATTAATCCATTCTTCAGCTATCTTAATCTTTCTCTCTTGCTTCACCTAAGGTTAATGGTGGAAACTAGAGCTTCATCACGAAAACAAAGAGAACAACCTGAAATCTCTTCGGAGGCATCTTCTGTGATTGCTCAGACCATTCATCAATCCTTTGACACAACTAAATTTGTAGAAGATGCTCTTGGAAATCTTTACTTAATAGGTGGTTACGTCACCCCTCCTGCATCAACCCACACAGGTCATCAAGAAACTCCTCATCAATCAATCCCTGGTAGTTATCTCAACAACATTATGTCTCAAGGAGGAGGTGCAAGCCAAGGGTCCCATGGACATCAATCCCAACATGGTGCGGATCAAGAACCCACACCTTCTGAAATTGCTTGATATCAAAATGATGATGATGTCAAGAAAATGATGAGGCATTTCTTGAAGGAAGACAAAGAAACATACTTCCTAGAGTTAGCTTGTCAAGGGACTAAACTTCCTCCCAACTTTAATGTTGAAGATATCATTACACATGAGGAAGAAACTCCAATCACTGCTATGATGAAATAGATGCATGCCATGCAAGTCAAACTTAACCAACTCGAAAAAGAGAAGGAACCTAAGGAGTTCTCCATGGAGGCCCTATGCCCTTTTCCATTTGATAAAGACTTGTACATGCCACCATTCCCTAAATGACTGGAAATACCTAAATATGATAAGTATGATGGAAACTCTGATCTTCAAGATCATGTTAGAGAATTTTGTACTCAGTCTATGGAGTTCATGCATGAACCAACCTACCTAATGCATCTTTTCCCTCAATCTCTGGGAGGGTCAGCTATTCATTGGTTCTCAAAAATGCCTCCAACAATCAAAATTTTTGAAGAGTTAATCAAACTATTCTATCAATAATACTCCTACAACATCCAACATCCGGTCACCATGATCGATATCTGCAATCTGAAACAGAACTCAAGAGAACCATTCCTAACTTTTCTCAAAAGATGGAGGAAATTTTTTTCTCTATATGCTAGACCTATTCCAGAAACTGAGAAGATGGAAATTTTCATCAAAAATCTTGTTCCAGAACTCAACTACCATTTTCAAATACAAAATCATACATCCTTTGATAAAATGGTAGAAAATGCAATCAAAATTGAGAAAATACTTGTACAAAAAGGAGACATATCACTTCAAAAGGACAAATATGAATCTGGATCTAAGTCTAAAGACAAAGGCAAAAACTGGAACAAGAATAAAAGCATTGTCACATATGGTGTTGTTGATACTATCCGTGCCCCATCTAAGGCACCCACTTTTAATATCACTATTGGCACCCAAGCCATCAAAGCTTTTGAAGCTAAAGCAATAGAATCTAATAAGAATTTGTATGACTATAAACCTTGGGCTAAAGATCCTAAACATAAGTTTACTCCTCTTGGAGAATCCTTGGAATCCACCATGAAAACTTTGTTGGCCAACAACATCATCTCCTTGCCTGAGATAAAGGTATTTGATCTTGAACCTAAACCAAAATGGTAGAGAGAGAATGATTTCTATGACTTCCATCACAATAAGGGTCATAAAACTAATAATTGTATCCGCTTGAAACACATCATACAAGACAAAATTGATAACAGAGAAATCGTAATTGACAATCACAAAAGCAATAATGATCATACAAAATTCACGGAACCATTTCTGAAACATGGTCAAGGAGATTCATCTTCTCAGCCTAATGTGGGTGCTAAAGTTAATTATGCTTACTCTGGAAACAATGCTATTATAAATATGGTTGAACCATGCCAATTTGAGCATTGAAATGTCATCACAATTGTAAGGAAAGATAGAGATAATCAATCAGCAAATGCAGTTACTCGATCACAAGCTCAGGCACATCTGCAAGGACAAATCCTAGATTCATCAAATGTCCCTAAGATGCCTTTCAATCTCTTGTGTGCTTCTAAATAGAAGGCTACCTCTAAATCATCAAATCCTAAAGACATGAGGCCAACATCATATAATATTGTCCAACAACTCTAGCATACAAATGCAAAAATCTCCATGTTTGAGTTGCTTCAGATATCTCCAGCTCATAGATCCATTCTAGACAAAGCTTTACTCGGATCCAATGTTCCTAACAACCTTGAATTAGATAGATTCCAAACTATGGTTGGTCATCTGATGTCTCCATAGTATATCTCCTTTTCAGAGGAAGATGATAACTCCTTGAGTCATCCACATAACCAACCTTTGCATATTGAAGTCTTGATCCAAAACCATCGTGTCAAACGCGTGTTGATAGATGGAGGTGCTCATCTCAACATTTGTTCTTACAGCTTGATCACACACTTGGAATTATCTGAAACTTTCATTGATCCTAAGAAGAAGATAACTATCAAAGCATATGATGAGCAAGAAAGATCTTCCAAAGGAACTATTGTCTTACTTATCAGAACAGGACCCGTTATCAGAGACACCATATGTCAAGTTCTTGATCTGCCTTTGGCTTACAACATCCTTCTAGGGAAACCCTGGATACATGAAATGAGAGCTATTCCTTCCACATACCATCAATGTGTGAAATTTCCTTATGAAGGAGTAGAGGTGATGATTCTAGCTGACCTATATACAACTTGTAATGCATTGAAAGAAAGTGCTGATAAACTTGTTCCTAATAACAGAGAATCTTCCACTAAGCAGATAGACATTGCTTCAACATCCAAGATGGAATACATTGCTAAAGAAGTTAAAATCAAAGACAACAGCATGGGAGAATACATAATGGAACCCATTTTATCTCTCACATCTCTCCCTTTGTCCCCTAAATCTTATGGACAACCTTCTGACAAAGTGAAACCCACAGCTAAACAAGTCATATTCAATGAAATTTTTGTCACAGAGCAAGGATCTAAACAAAATTTTAAGGAGGAAGAAGTTGTCTTGCATGGTTATACAAGGATGAGTCTCAATCCCAAACAGTCCAGATATGTGACTCCACTTCAAGCAAAATTCCTCAGAAGTCATACAGACCAGGGGACAAATTGATCACAAAAATGGGATATACTGGAAAAGGACCTTTAGGACTACAAGGTAAGGGTCTTCTATCACCTCTTGATCATCGTGGTCGAACCAAAAAGAATATAATAGGTCTAGGATATAAGAAGAAGCCTTTCTATCTTAGCAAGAACTCCCCATTTGTCTTAGAATAGACTGAACCAAAAGAGGAAACAACAAAACAATCTGACAATGATGATTCAAACACCACTGAGGAGCTCATTCCTTATGAGCATTTTCCTAAAGAAATAAAAGACCTTCTTGAAGTGGAGGATGATCCAAATAAAAGAATCAATATAGTAGACACACAAGAACCTACTATAGAACAAGAGATAGTGACACCACAAGAACCAGCTGATCTCAAAGGTAATCAAACAGACAAAGAAGAAGGTGGTAGCTATTCTAAGATAGATTCTAATGAGTATGAATTTAAATCAAAATCTGAGGGTAACCCTTCTTGGGTTATCCATCTTGACTTTACACACGTTCTCAGATTTCCTAGAGGCATAGATGAGGAATCAAATGACTATGAATGGGGAGTCATTCTAGAGGAAGATGAGCTTATCATAGAAAAACATATTGATGTTGTTCACCAATATGCACCTAAACCCAATGCAAGTCTAGAGCGAAATAATGAACTTAATGAGTCTGATCCACCTATGGCTGAATTGGACTCCCACAATGACATTGAGCCTATTCATGAATTCAACATTTTGAGTTGTAATATCACCTTCTAACTTGAGAGTTGGGTTAGGACCAATGATGACAGATCCATATTCGTAAACACTATTTCCCAATCTTTCACCACTTTGACTATCCAACATCCAGAACTTCTTGACCAAACCTCTACAGATCTGAGCCAAGGTATATATACCTTTCTAAATGACCATGCCCTTGCTTTCTACCTCAATGTAGTTGAGCCTATGATGACTTCCATTAGTGAACCAAGCGTTAGCATGACGGATTCGAACATCAAGTATCTTAGTTAAAAGAATAGAAATAAAAAGAAAAAGAAAAGGAGTTCTGAGGGTGAAAACCACTTTGTGGCAGTCTCAGAACCTACAAAAGTAAAAATAAACAACATATCCGAAGGTGAAAACCTCTTCAAGGCACCTAAAGATGAGATATTTGATGTATTTTCGAGTCATTTACAAGACAGGTCTCTAGTTCTAATTGAGCCCACTCAATCTATCAACTTGGGAACAACAGAAGAACCACAGTTGATCCATGTAGCACAATCCTTATTATAAGAAGAAGAAAAAAAAAATTTACTACATTCCTAATAGAAAAGAAGATCAACATTGCATGGAAATATTTAGATATGCCAAGGTTGGATCCTGATCTTATAATGCACCATTTATCTATAGCTCCAGGTGTTAAACCTATTAAGAAAAAATTAAGAAAGATGCATCCACATGTTGCACTCTTGGTCAAATCTGAATTAGAGAAATGATGCAGGAGCATCTTGGGTGTAAGAGCAATCTTGCATCACCCAAAAATATTTCTATTTTTGTATTTAATAAAGGCTATCTTGTGCAGAGTTGCTATTTATAGAAATTTGCTATTTTTAGTAATTTGGTCTTACGATCTCAGAATGTCTAATTTTACATATGGAGGTTCATCTCAGTCATATCAGCCTGCCAGCAAAGTTTCATGGCTAGATCAGGTGTAGTTTTGAAGATATTGAAGATTTTCGGTATTGGCAGCAGGGTACAGAAACTTTGAACTCAGTTTTGAAGGCTTTAGAGGCCCCGGATGAGGTTGAAAATTTGGGTGACGGGCACTTTGCATAAATGAAGCCTGTAGAGTGCTTTGTGGCATTTCCAGAATAGGGTTATAATAGCCAATCGGGTCAACGGGCGATGACTTATGGTCTTCGAAAGTTGGGTCACCTGAAATGGCGAAAAATAATTTTTTTTTCAAAATTTCTGTTTGGGTTTCAAAACTCATATTGAGCCGACTTTGATGTAATAAATTGTAAAATAAAATAATTCTAAGTTTGGTCGGCCCTAAGGGCTAAATTTCTAGAACCTTCTCGGGCGGTGGAAATTGCCTATATAAAGAAGGCCCGCAATGTTGTCTAGGGCAGTTCTGGGTAGTAGATCTGGGTATTGATTCGAGGCTTTGTCCTACAGAATATTGTAAGGGAATGCCCATGTGGCTTTGCATATTGTAATTCTGAAAGTTTGTAATTCCACATTTGTGGAGATAATAAGAAGCCAATTTTCTGTTCTTGCATATTATTGTTATTGTTTCTCTATTTTTGTTATGTGCTTGTGGTATTAAGGGGAGTACCCTTCATCAAGTGGTATCAGAGTAGGAGTTCTTGAGTGTGTAAATAGATCACCGACTGTGAGGCAGTTTGCACCAGGACCATGGTTAGGGTTTTAGCGCGCATCGCGAAAATGCCTCCACAAAGAGAACGTGGTGGAAGAGCTGGTGTTGTGACACCTGAGGTTAGAGAGCTGCAAAGACAAGTGCGAGCATTACAAGAAGAGATTCACAGATGAATGAATCTTAATGTCAGAGATGAAAGCGAGGATGAAGCCGAAGAAGAATATCAAGAAGAAGCTGAAATTGTGAACCAGGAGGAAGAAAGACTTTTTCGGGCGATTTCCAAGATTGGGAAAAGACCTAAGATTGAGGTTCCTACATTTTCTGAAAATCTTAACCCAGAGGAATTGATCGACTGGATCAATGAATGTGAGGAATATTTTGAGTATGAAGATGTTGAGGATCCTGATAGGGTCAAATTTGTGAAAGCCAAATTGAAAGGTCATGCGAAGATCTGGTGGTAAGAAATTCAATTGGAGGGAAATAGAAGAGGGAAAGATAAAATCACAAGATGGGATCAGATGGTGGATAAATTGAAGCGACAGTTCATTCCTGTTGATTATGAGCTTGACCTACTAAAGAAAATGCAAAGTTTGAAGCAAGCAAGAAGATCTATTCAGGAGTATACAAAGGAGTTCTATCGAATCCTCATCAGAACAGGACATGCAGAAGCTGATAAGGAGAAAGTTGCCCGATACCTTAATGGGTTAAGGCCAAGCATTTAGGAGGAGTTGAATCTAGTTCGAATGAATAGTATTGAGGAGGCATACCAGTTTGCCCTAAAAGTAGAGGAAAAGCTGAACAAGAAGTTTGAGAGTAGACAAAATGGAAGAGGTCATGGTGGAAGATCTGGTGGACGGTCATATGGTGGCCAAAATGAAGATCTGAAAAAGAAGGATGAGGCCAGTAGTAGTTAGAATCAGAAAGGAAATAATTCCAATCGTTTCTAGGATTAGAGTAATAGAGATCAGAGAGGAAGAGGAAGAGGACAAGGATCTGGAAGAGGAGGCTTCCGTGAAACATGTTTTCACTGTGGAGAAGAAGGTCATAGGGCATTTGAATGTCCTTAGCACCAAGGGAGAACAGATAAGATAAATGAAGGCCAAGCTAGAGTTGCACATGTAGATGAAGATGCTAGATCATCAAATTTTGAAAATGTTGAAAGAGGAGAAACGCTAATTAATAGAAGAGTCTTGCTGAGTGGTGAGAATGAACTTGAACAAAGGAGGAGCCTATTTCACACTAGATGCAAGTGTGAGGGTAAATGTTGTGATGTGATTATTGATAGTGGAAGCATTGATAATTTGGTGTTAGAAGAGATGGTGAAAAAGTTGAAGCTCAAGAGACAGAAACACCCACATCCATATCGGATTGCCTAGGTGCAGGATGACCACAAGGTCATGGTCAGTGAACAGTGCCTGGTAAAGTTCAAGATTGGCGGGTACCAAGATGAGGTACTATGTGATATCATCTCTATGGATGCATGTCATATGTTGTTGGGTAGACCGTGGCAGTTTGACAGATGTGCTGTACACGATGGTCATGCGAATACCTATTCCCTGACAAAGGATGGAGTGCGACATAAGCTAAAGCCATTGAAGGAGACCGAAGAAAAGGTATGTGGTAATGCAAGAACAACATTTGTTGATGGAAGAAAATTCCTAGATGGTATGAGACATGAGCATGTGTGTTTTGCTTTAATTTCAAAAGTTGGTAAAAAAGAAGTAGAGGATGTACCTGTAGAGGTTACAGATTTGTTGAATGAGTTTCAGGATATTATATCTGATAATGTACCTAATGGATTACCACCGGTAAGGAAGATCAGTTATCAGATGGATTTTATTCTAGGAGCCAGTTTTCCAAACAAGGCAGCATAGAGAATGACACCAGCAAAAAGTGAAGAGTTGAACAGACAAGTATATGAGTTATTGCAGAAGGGGTTGATTCGAGAGAGTCTGAGTCCCTGTGCTGTACCAGTGGTATTAGCACCAAAAAATAATGGAGAGTGGAGGATGTGCATAGATTCCAAAGCAATAAACAAGATCACAATCAAGTATAGGTTTTCATTGCCACGAATGGATGATATTATGGATTGTTTGAGTGGGGTTGTGTATTTCTCAAAGATAGATCTGAAGAGTGGCTATCACCAGATTCGGATTAGAGAAGAAGATGAATGGAAGACTACCTTTAAGACAAAGGAAGGACTGTATGAGTGGTTAGTCAGGTCTTTTCGGCTAACCAATGCACCGAGCACTTTCATGCGGCTCATGAACGAGGTTCTGAAAGAATTTCTGGGTAAGTTTGTCATTGTTTACCTAGATGATATTTTAATTTTTAGCAAGACATTGGAGGAACATATGATGCATATTCGTATGGTGTTTGAGAAGTTGAGAGATGAGAAATTGTTGATTAATTTGAAAAAGTGTAGTTTTGTGAAGAAAGAGTTAGTGTATTTGAGATTTTTAGTTTCAGCAAAAGGTCTAAAAATGGACCCAGAGAAGGTATAGGCTATCCTTGAATGACCTACTCCAAGGAGTGCTACTGAGGTAAGATCTTTTCATGGTTTGGCTAGCTTTTACAGAAAGTTTATTAGAAATTTTAGCAGTATTTGTGGACCCTTGACTAAAACAATGAGAGTGGATAGAAAAGAGTTTAAGTGGACTAATGGGGCAGAAAAGAGTTTTCAATTGTTGAAACAAAAAGTTACAGAACAACCTATTTTCGCACTTCCAAATTTTAATAAGGTGTTTCAAGTAGATTGTGATGCTAGTGGTACTGCAATAGGAGCTGTTATGAGCCAAGAAGGTAAACCTGTTGCTTATTTTAGTGAGAAGTTAAATGATGCCAAGAGAAAATATTATGTCTATGATCAGGAATTTTATGCTATAGTTCAGGCATTAAAAAAGTGGAGACATTATGTACTTCCTAAAGAGTTTGTCTTGTATACTGATCATCAAGCTTTGCAATATTTGAATAGTCAAGAAAAGTTGAATCAGAAGCATTTAAAATGGGTTGAGTTTTTGTAGAGTTATACATTTGTTTTGAAACACAGAAGTGGAAAGTCTAACAGGGTTGCAGATGCTCTTAGCAGAAGGCAACTATTGCTGACAGAGATACAAATTGAGGTGGTTGGGTTCAAGGAACTCAAGAATTTGTATCCAGAGGATCCTGATTTTGGTGAAGCTTGGAAAGCTTGTACAAAACCTGTTACTCTAGATAGGATGAAATGGCTGGATTTTATCATCCAAGATGATATGCTATTCAGAGGGATTTAGTTGTGCATTCCACGAAGTTCTATGAGGGAGAATCTCATCAAGGAGAAGCATAGTGGAGGATTGGCTGGATATTTTGGTCGTGATAAAACCCTTGCTTTGGTTGGTGAGAATTATTATTAGCCACAATTACAGCAAGATGTGAAGAAGTTTGTACAGAGTTGCAGAGTATGTCAGATGGCGAAAGGAGTGAAGCAAAATACAGGGTTGTATCAGCCATTACCTGTACGAGAGAAGCCTTGGGAGGATATCAGTATGGACTTTGTTCTTGGTTTACCGAGGACACAGTGGGGACATGATTCAATTTTTGTAGTAGTTGACAGATTTTTGAAGATGGCACATTTCATTCCCTGTAAGAAGACTAATGATGTTGTTCATCTGGAAGAATTGTTTTCAGAGAAGTGGTGAGACTACATGGTTTGCCAAAGACCATAGTTTCAGATTGAGATACTAACTTTGTTGGATATTTCTGGTGGACATTGTGGAAGAAGTTGAAGATAGATTTGAAGTTCAGTTCATCACATCATCCACAGACTGATGGATAGACAGAGGTGGTGAATAGAAGTTTGGGAAATCTGTTGAGATGTTTGGTTGGAGATAAGCCAACAAGATGGGATTTGATTTTACCACAGGCAGAATTTGCATACAATAATTTTATCAACAGGAGCAGTGGTAAATCACCATTCTAGATTGTATATGGAAGTAGTCCAAGAAATGCATTTGAGTTGAGAAAGATAGATAAAAGAGAAATAAGTAGTGCTGAAGCTGAGGATTTTGCAGAATATTTGAAGAACATCCATGAGGAGGTGAGGAAGCATATTACCAAGATGAATGTGCAGTATAAGACTAAGGTAGATGAGAAAAGGAGGCATAAGGAATTTCAGGTTGGGGATGAAGTCATGGTTCATTTGCGGAAGGAGTGGTTTCCAGTTGGTACATATAACAAGCTAAAAATGAAGAAGTTTGGACCATGTAAGATACTGAAGAAGCATGATTTAGGAAATGCATATGAGGTAGAATTGTTTGCTGAGCTGAATATTTCATCAGTGTTTAACATTTCAGATTTAACAAAGTATCATGAAGGAGGTGTTGAAGATGAGGTTGCAGCAGCATAGTGGAGTATTCCAGCAACCAGTTCAGATATCAAGGAGATTGAAGACATACTGGACAGTCGTGTTGGCAGAAGCACAAGGAATAGGACATATGAAGAGTATTTGGTCAAATGGAAATGATGACCTGTTGAAGATTCATCATGGCTAACAAAGGAGGAGGTTAACCGTCTTGGTTTCCCTCTGCACACCTGAGTCGTGACAGGGTCACTTCTCAAATTACCCTAAGTGTCTGATGCAGGAGCATCCTGGGTGTAAGAGCAATCTTGCATCATCCAAAAATATTTCTATTTTTATATTCAATAAGGGCTATCTTGTGCAGAGTTGTTATTTATGGAAACTTTCTATTTTTAGTAAGTTGGTCTTACGATCTCAGAATGTTTGATTTTACATATGGAGGTTCATCTCAGTCATATCAGCCTACCAGCAAAGTTTCATGGCTAGATCAGGTGTAGTTTTTAAGATATTGAAGATTTTCAGTATTGGTAGTAGGGTACAGAAACTTCAAACTCAGTTTTGAAGGCTTTAGAGGCCCCGGATGAGGTTGAAAATTTGGGTGACGGGTGCTTTGCATGGATCAAGCCTGTAGAGCACTTCGTGGCATTTTCAGAATGGGGTTATAATAGCCAATCGGGTCAATGGGCGATGACTTATGGTCTTTGAAAGTTGGGTCACCTGAAATGGCGAAAAATAATTTTTCTTCAAAATTTTTGTTTGGGTTTCAAAACTCATATTGAGCTGACTTTGATGTAATAAATTGTAAAATAAAATAATTCTAAGTTTGGTCGGCCCTAAGGGCTAAATTTCTAGAACCTTCTCGGGCGGTGGAAATTGCCTATATAAAGAAGGCCCGCAGTGTTGTCTAGGGCAGTTCTGGGTAGTAGATCTGGGTATTGATTCGAGGCTTTGTCCTACAGAATATTGTAAGGGAATGCCCATGTGGCTTTGCATATTGTAATTCTAAAAATTTGTAATTTCACATTTGTGGAGATAATAAGAAGCCAATTTTCTGTTCTTGCATATTATTGTTGTTGTTTCTCTATTTCTGTTATGTGCTTGTGGTATTAAGGGGAGCACCTTTCATCAAGAAACTACTAAAAGTTGGATTCATCTATGTTATTGATTATGCTGAATGGATCTCAAATATTGTACCTATATCAAAACCAGACAAGTCTATCAGAGTATGCACATATTTTAGAGATGTAAACAAAGCATACCCTAAGGATGATTTTCCACTACCTAACATTGATATGATAGTGGACATGACTGTGGGCTTCGAGATGTATTCTTTAATGGATGTTTTTTCTAGATACATCCAAATAAAAATTGCTCCAGAAGATTAAGAGAAAACTTCTTTCACATGTGCGTGGGAAACCTTCTATTAGAATGTCATGCCATTTGGTTTGAAAAATGCAGGTGCTACATATCAACAAGCAATGGCATCTATCTTTCATGACATGATGCATCGAACTATGGAGGATTATGTTGATGATACTTTAGCAAAATATATGATAATATCTAAACATCTAAATGATTTGAGAAAAATACTAGATCAAATGGAGAAGTTTAGTCTCAGACTGAACCCTAAGAAGTGTGCTTTGGGTGTCACTTTCAGAAATCTCTTAGGCTACATTGTTTCAAAGAAAGGAATTGAAGTAGATCCAACTAAAGTTAAAGCTATCATGGAGATGCAACCTCCCAAGAACATCAGTCAAATGAGAACATTACAAGGGAGATTACAATCTATTAGACGCTTCATATCTCAGCTAGCAGATATATCACAGCCTTTTACAAAAACATTACATAAAGGTGTGACCTTTGCATGGAATGAGGAATGTGAAAAGAACTTTAATCATATCAATAAATATCTATCAAATCCTCCTATTTTGATGCCTCCTATACAAGGGAAGCCATTTATCTTATATGTCTCCGCCATAGATACATCACTAGGGGCATTACTAGCACAACATGATGAGAACAAGAAGGAAAGAGCTATATACTATATTAGTAGAACATTGGTAGCATATGAGAAGAACTATTCAATGATTGAGAAAGCTTGTCTAGTTGTGATCTTTACATCAAAGAAATTGAGACATTATATGTTGGCTCATACCACACATTTGGTAGCTAAGATTGATCCACTAAAGTACCTGCTAAGCAAAGTTGCCCTCATAGGTAGATTAGCTAAATGGGTGATGCTATTAAGTGAATTTGACATTGAATATGTAGAAAGAAAAGACATCAAAGGCCAAGTTATTGCTGATCAACTAGTTAACGCACCTTTTTTTGATGATACACCAATGCAAATGGAATTCCCAGATTCCTCTATCATGAATCTTTCTTCTAGAGCATGGAAGCTATTCTTTGACAACTCCTATACACATAATGGATCTAGAGTAGGCATATTGTTCATCACACCTCAAGGATACTCAATCCCTAAAGCTTTCAGAATCAATTTTCCTTGCACAAATAATATTGCTAAATATGAAGCGCTTCTTAATGGCATGAGGATAGAAATTGAGTGGAGAGTGACAGAATTACACATTCATGGAGACTCACAACTTGTAATACACCAAGTCAATGATGTGTATCAAATGAAAGATGGAAAGTTGATCCCATACAAGAGAATGGTATATGATCTAAAGATATATTTCATATCTATCACCTTTGAACAAATTCCTAGAACAAAGAATAAAGTTGTTGATGCTATGGCAACCCTATCTACTTTATTACAACAGCCTAAATATGAGCTATGCTACGAGTTCCTAGTGGAAGCACTATCTTATCCTGCATATGATTCCCCTGATATCCACATGATCTGCACTATTGTTGGTCATGATTCATCTAGATACAAAAATCTTTTCTCTTGCCTCCAAGACCAAATCATTCCTGATTCCTTCAACCGCCATGAGAAATGATACCTTATCTGAAATGCATCCCAGTATGTCATGATTGGTAATGACCTGTACAAACAAGGTCTAGATGGTACACTCCTTAGATGTTTAGAATGGGAAGAGTCTCAACATGCATTAGAGGAAGTCCATGATGGTATTTGTGGATCACATTCCAATAGTTTAACACTAGCTCGAAAACTTATTAGGGCTGGGTACTATTGGCCTGAAATAGAAAAAGAGGCTATCAAGTTTGCAAAGAATTGTCAAAAGTGTCAAGTACATGGTAACTTAATTCATGCACCAGGGAGAGATCTAATCCCCTTTACTACACAATGGCCTTTTCACCAATGGTCATTTGATCTTATAGGATCCATGCATCCTCATTCTTCTAATGGACATACACATATCATTACAGCTACATGCTATTTCAAAAAATTAGTAGAAGCAGTCCCTTTCACTCAAGCAACCGACAAGCAAATATCAATGTTCATCTTGAAATACATCATATGTCGGTATGGTATTCCACATTCTATAATCATAGGTAATGGTGGTCAATTCAAGAATAAGGACTTAGATTCCTTGTGTTCAAAATTCAAGATTACACAACATTGGTCATCTATCTACTATCCTCAAGGGAATGGACAAGTAGAGGCATCCAACAAGAATCTGTTGAAAATTTTACACCGTACAGTTAATAAAATAGGAAGAGACTAGCATCTCATGATCAATCCAACTCTCTGGACCTACATAAAAAGTATCAGAACACCCACTGGGGTTACACCATTCACTTTAGTTTATGGGTCTAAAGTGGTACTACCTATTGAGGTTGAAATCCCATCACTAATAATCAGAATGCATGGTCTAGTAACTGATGATGGCTACAAAGTGTCTAAGTTGCAAGAACTTGAACTACTAGATGAGTGCAAACAAGCAACCTATGATCATCTCAGAGTATATCAAAAGAGAATGTCTAGAGGCTACAACAAGAAAGTCAGACACAGAGAATTTCACGTTGGTGATCTAGTCTTGAGAGAGAATCCTAAAAATTAATCACATAGAGAACGCAAGGGGAAGTTTGAACCCAACTGGCTGGGTCCCTTTTTTATCACTGCTACTTTTGGCTCTGGAGCCTATCAACTCTCAATGACTAAAGGAGAACAGCTCTGAGAACCAAACAACATTCTCCATCTGAAGAAATTCTACGCCTAAGGAATTCAGTCTTTACAAAATATCCTAAAAAAATCATAAAAATTAGAAAAAGTCCTAAAAAAATGAACATCTTGGTGAAAACCTAGCAAATAGGCACCTTGATGTATCACAAAAAATTTTTTTTTTATCAAAAATACAAAAAAATTGGAAAAATGAAAAATACAAAAAAATGAGAAAAAGAAAAAGTGCTTTGGTGAAAACCTGGAAATAGACGCCTTGGTAGCAAAAATAGAATCTCTGCCAAGATGGTGAAAACCTGGCAAATGGGTGCCACTTGTTTCAAAATGCTCCATCTATTAGCACAATCTTGGTTTTTTCCCAGCTTTCAGTCTTTCTTTAGTTTGTACATATCTCCTAGTTTATTTCCGCATTCCTATTTTTAATAAAGTCAGTTTGTACACCAATCAGCTCAAGCGTCTATATCCTATCAATGTTCAAACTTGGGGGTAATCAATGTCATATCCTATAGTCCTCAAGTAGATGAGTTATATCTAGTCAAAATCCTTTGAAGCTTCATCTAAGTCTGTATGTCTGTGTCCTCTCCATCTCCTCTCCAGAAAGGAATTTGCATCTACAATAACGCAATCAAACATCAACAACAAATTGAAAATAACCTTTGCTTCACTGCTTTTGTCTCCTTGTATGCTTACTGATTCGCATTGATATTTTTTCATCTTGTGTCCTTTTGAGCTCTTTGATGATGTCCTTTACAGGATTTAGAGAGTGATGACTGGGGGCATAACCTTTTTCTTTGTTTTCTGCTTTGAGTGAAAATATAACAACTTTGGAAATGTTGGATTGAAATGGTGTCTACCTGTAAGAGCCTCTATCTCATATTGGATGGCCATGAGTACCTCGACCATTGATACTTGGAAATTTCAAGGAAGTTTGATCTAACTATTATCTTTTTGAGTGATTTCTTACTCCTACTATGAAACGTGATCTTACCTAAGGATGTGAACGATAAAGGGTCACTATGGGTAATTCACACTGGATTTAGAATGATCTCTTGATTGCTTGATGTGTTTGTAACGCAATACATATTCAGGTCATCACGATGTCTATGTTTTGATGCTTATACAAATTTATATATCAAAATGGATACAATATTCAGGTCATCCTGGCGTTTGTGCCTTGGTGCTTATATCTAATCTGACATTCCAAATACAAAATCAATATTCATATGTCCATGGTTGTCTAGCCAGTGGGCATTGTATTGATCCTTGCACATAAAAATCAATATTCATATGTATATAGTTTCCTAACTAGTGGATATTGTATTGATTTATCTGGTTACCTACTAAAAAGTTCAATGATGAAAACAAATTGACACATGATCAGTGACTAGGTCCTAGGTCTTAGGTTTGCATTTCATTCTACATGTCACTTTGCATGATTGCATGATCTCACAAATTGTTGAATACACTCAACATGCTTAAATGATTCTTCTAAACTTAAACTTGACATGAAGAGCCGAATCTCTCACAAAGGTTTCCTCATAGAACCACAAGCAGTCCCCATCCTGGGTTAAACATCCTTTTTGACATAAGACGGAGTACTTGTCTTCATCAATACCTGTCGAACATATCATGTGTATCGTTGCATTTACATTGCATTTCATGATCATTCCATCTATTACATTACATCCACATGCATTTTACATTGCATAGCATAATCAAAATCATACATTTCCATACATTTTTCCATAATCAGTTACATTTGCATAAATCCATACATTTGAAAGAAATCATTGCATTGCATAAATTCATACATACATTCTACATTACTCATAGCATTTACATCACATGATATCATCATAAATCAAAACATGACAAGTATAACTGAAGTCATAACCAAAATCTCAATCTCACATATATCATATAACTCGAAATAGTCAAGGGTGCACTACTGGCACAAAGTACAAAAGAATGAGCTCATGTGAGCTATCAGAAGTCAGATCAGTATATATGAACAAAATGACAAAATATCAGAATATCTAGACAGATCAGTTGTCTGCCTGATCCTCTGCATCTGGTGGAGGTGGTGCTGGTGCATTGGGCACTACCTCGGCTCGGGGTGCCCTGGCTCCCTCTAAAGCTATCATATACTAGGAGTATGTCGATACTCTCTAACCAATAGGAACAATACCATAATAGGTAGAAACATAGTAGGAAGCTCGAGAGGTTTGATGTGTCACCTCTACTTGTAATCTCATGTTCTCCTCTCGGAGCTCTGATCGCTATCTGTCAGCCTCTATGAATCACTCCTCAAAACAAGCACTCCGTATTCTCAGGTCCCTCACCTGTAATCTCAATCACCTAATCATCTCCTAAGGAGTTTGTGCTACACCATGATCTACATCTACTGCGGGCATCTCTGTATCTCTAGCTAGCTGATCAGCAGCCTCTGCTCTCTACACCTTACAACATCTCACCTCGGCACCTAGGTCAAAATCTATATCATCCTATGTAGGATCAAGACCAACACCTACATACTGCTCAACACCAAGTATCTCATCTGCACTGCCAACACTGCCTAAAGTACCACTCTCGCCTCTAGTAGATCTCCTTTGTAAAACTGCAGGCCTGCCTGTTGTAGCACTAGTAGGATGAGGTGGTCTCATATGACCAAGTGGTCTTTATGGAGTCATGACTGCTCTCAGCCTCAAAGGTGTAGGCTGGGGCATCAGAATCTATGCATCTTGGCATCTCTAGCCTCGACCCATAGGAGCACATGTCACATCCATAGCCTCCTCCATTGAAGGTATCAACTCTGTGGGATGTAAAAATCTATATATAGGATGCTCGACGAGCCAAGCAATGTATCCATCTGTAACTCTAGCATCTATGATGTTTGATCGGTAGTCCTAGTCTTTGCTGACATAGTCGCTATACTCCTATGTACAAAGAGCATAAGACAATCGAGGGCCCCATCCTAATCCAAGCTCTCTGACTATCTGTGCATAAGTAGCATGATCTTGTGGTGCATCCTGAATGATGCCATACTACCGCCACACTCTGGTAATGATAAAATGCTCAAGCACTGTGGTAGACCACCCAATCAGCACTTGACTATGGAAAAAGTGACTAAACTACTCTCGAGCGGTAGGCCAGGCCTCTATTTGTAGATATGGATTCCAAATCACAAATGTACTATCATCAAGGCAGCATCTCCAATACTCAACATGGCCCATGCGCACCTGTGTGACATATCCTAAATATATATAAATCACCAGCTCCTGTGGCTGGCGCTAACTCTAGCATATTGGTCTACATACTGGGATATGCTCCCAAGCCCAAATCTGAAGTACTAAAGCACCAAAAGAAAAGGACTTGGTCTCTTGATACATGATCTCATGCATCTCAGAGAACATGTGAGCTAGCATACATTGACCCCAACCCAACTCAGATGGAGTGACCATCAAATGCGCAACCATCGAGGCCCAACCCATCAAGAGATCATTCTGCTGATGGTCAGACATAATAATACCTCCTATCATGCCGGCTATAATACACTCTAATCTATGGGTTTGCTTGTAGCGTTGAACTAGAGTCTCCCAGGAAATAGAACCGATAAGTTGTGTATCATCTCCAAACAATCATCTGAAAGCATGTAATCCAGAGTTCCCCGAACTCACATAATCAGGGCGTGGATGGTGGAATGGAATACGGAGTATCCAATAGACATCCTCCGGTGTAACTATGATCTTTCCTATAGGGAGGTGGAAGGTCTGAGTCTCTGAGTGAAACCTCTCAATCAATGCAGTCAGAAGTTCATGGTTCATCCTAATCTTGGGCAACCGAATAAGATACTCAAAGCCACATGTAGCAAGATGTACCCTCATTAGGTCGGGCAATGAAACACATAACCTCTGAGTCACCAGGTGTGATATACGCACATGGACATCAAGATAGATGACCTACACAACATAGAAACAAGGAATACTATCAGTAACTTGGTCGAAAAATAGGCTAAAAGTATAGAAATTGAAAAGTTGACTATCTCATAAGGTACATCAAATGCTCAAGAATTAGCCTACGAAGTTAGAAAATTCAATAATTTGACCTAAAAAGGTGTTTTTAGCTCATTGTTTTTCATACAACAATACAGTCTAGCATCAAAACTCGTATGAGTTTCAGTAGCTTCTTAGACGACAAACCATGGTTATACGACAATGTATGTCTTCTTGTACGACATACGAGGGACCCGATGAAATGTCTACAACTCTTGGGTCCCTCTCATATGAGTTTCTAGGGGTTCTGGGATGACACTCTAAAAGAACGTGAAAATTTGTACAAGTCCCAGTGGACAGTCGTATGAGTTTCCATGCATGCGAAAATTGAAAAATTCTAACGTATGAAAAAAGTCCTAAAAATGCTAAAAACACACAAAAATGGAATTTACAAAGAGGCACAGAGGTCCACTTACCAGATGCCCATACTGTGGAGGTCGCTAATGTCTCTGGCTGCGCTCAAAATGGTGGGAAGAGATAGGTACCTTCATCTCAGCCATTTTCTCGCTCAAAGAGCTCCACAAAGGTTTCAAAAGTCAAATGTGAATAATGAATTGAAAATGACCTTTTTGGCCCTTATATAGCTTTTGACCTAATTTTCAAAAGTGCTTTGTTTTCCATGAAAATTGCACCCTTGGCTAATTTCGACATTCTGAACCCATTTTCAGGATCAAAATCAAAATCTGAGATCGTTTACTATGTCAAAATCATGATTTAAAATTTTTGAACCCAGGACGGCCAATTACTTGCATAATCATCCTTCAATCATCACAGAAATCTAGAATTCAACTTAACTGTTTATCTTACATCAAACTATTGAAATTTCAAATTGGTCACCCATGGTCAACTCATGGTCAAATCTAGTCAAACTTGGTCTCTAGGACCTCCAAACAATGCAGAACACGTTCTCAGACATGTACAACCACTTCTTAAATCAATTAACATGCTTCTAAACAAATCAATGTTGACTTTTCTTGTCAGATTTCAATTTTAATCCCGAAGGGGGCATGGTATTGCACATCATTCAAGTATGTAAATATGATTCTGTAAATCAAATCTTTCCTTAGTAATCAAGACAACAACCACGTCTAGTTGCTGATTCATCTAAAGACCTCGTCGCTTAGGGCACATCGCTTGGGGCATATCAAGCTCATTAAGATCCATATCAATCTGGTATTCTCTTAATCTTGTAAACTGTATCAGCTCTTCATAACCACGGTTCATTAGTGTTATTTCCTTGGTTCTTCGTAACTGAAGGGTTCGGATGTGATACCATTTCAATGCCTTTGGACAATCAAGTCACTCACCTCTTCATAATCATAAGGTTTAGAATCAGACATTTTGACACTTTTTCATAATCATCGGTTCATTGTTGTTATAGCTAACATTATCTTTGGTCAATCAAGACCTAACATCTTCAAATCTTTCAATCAGTTTTTGTCTCGAAATCGGTTAATCTTTCAAATCAGTTTCATACATAAAAAAATACTCTAATCTTTGAACCACTACGCTTCGCACACTGATTCAAAAAGGGGCAAAATGTAATACCCCAAAAATGGGCTATAAGTTCATTAACCTCCTACATCATCAAATCGAATGAAATTGACATCAAAGTCCTAACCTAAGGCACATCTACACATCAGTTTATCAAAAATTGATTTTATCTTAATTCTACATCAAAGAATATTCCTTTATCCTAATTATCTTTGATTTAATAATTATTTGACGATAAATTCTATTTATCCTAAAGTTTGATTAATTGAATATTTTGAATGTTTAATTAATCAGATTTAATTCTGCCACTTAATTCTTTAATTAGATTTAATTACATTTATTCCTAAATTGTATTATTTAATTTTGACAATAAATCAAAAATCTCATTACTGATTGATTAAATTCTTATTTAATTAATTAAATCAAGTTGTCAATATTTAATAATATAGTGGTGAATAAAAGTTTGATTTAATAATTGATTAACCCATGCATCAATTATTCTTAAATTTAAAATCAATTAAGGTGAAGATAAATCACTTTATTTATTTAATTAATTCATAATTATCTATGCACATTTGAAGGAGTAGTTAAACTTTAAATCAGAAAATCAATTCAAGTTGTTATTTTTTGGAAACTCAACATCTATTTTGAGTTGAAAATTGATCTAAACTTTTGATTTGAGTTAAAAAGATGTTTTTGCATGATTTGCATGATTTTGTGAGTTGATCTATTTCTAATTTCTTATTAACTCAAAAATCAACCTGAGTTTATCAAGAGTGATTTATGGCTTTTCTCAATGCATCCTCAAGCCCTAGATTTCTATAAAATCAAGGTTCATCTCTTCACAATTAACAACCCTCGAATTTGCACAATTACTCTACCGAATTTGTGATTGAAGGATTAAGCACTTGTGACAGGTGATTTGTGAGATCTTTCATTGTTGGTCATAGCTTTGCATAGTTTTCATATCATAGTATTCATTCATTCATATCATTCTTAGAATAATCTGCATATCATTTTGATTCATTCTATATTAGATTCATTCAAGTTTTTCATCCTAATTGCACACAAAATCAAAAAAAAAAAAAAGATTAATCTGCGTTCATTCTACATTCATCTTTTAGCATCAAATCCT
>BSBK01002454.1:635000-710000 GCA_027943335.1 Chamaecyparis obtusa | reverse complement strand
GAACACACACCTCCCAATTTATTATTATCTTGCATTGGTATATGAGATTTACTACCTCTAGTCCTACTTATAATATTCCAATTAGACGAAGTTGTAGACTTATGGGTGCATTTGATCATGAGTCTTCTTCTCCTTTTCTTATTATTCCATATGACAACTTGATTATTCTTGATTCTAATCCTACTATGGAGCATAACTCTTCTCACTCATCTCATGATGAGGATGATGCTTTAAGAGTTCCTCATGAACAAGTCCAAAAACTCTCAACTAAACTTGATAAAATGGGAAATTGGCTTACTCAAGAGAACCATAATCAAGATTTTATTCAAGCTATAGATGCTCTTAAGAAAGTTCTTCATGATAGTGATCAAGGTGTTAATCTCTTGCGTGATATTACTCATCTTGTGCATTCAAATATTGTTAAACCTTTAGCTCAAGAAGCTCAAGATTTAGGATTCACTCCTCCTATTACTAGTGTGGAACCTTCTTCTGTTCCTTTACCTAGCATTCCTACTTATACTCCTCCTTTGGTGACTAAGTCGGTTCCCTCTCTTCCTATGAGTGTTCCTCCTATGTCCCTCCCTACTTCAAAACCTTCTTATCATAATGTTCCTTTTACTTATTCCAATCCTCTTCCAACTATGTTTCCAAGTGTTCCTCTAGTTGTGTCTTCCATTCTTGCCACTTCATACACTCTACCTAGTGTTTCTAGTGTGTCTATACCTCCTATCTCATCTAATGATTCAATAATCATTAGTTTGGCTCAAACTATGTCCTCTTTACAACAACAACTTGCGTCTTTAACTCAATCAAAATTTATCATTCCTACATGTGACATGGGAAGTCCTTTATCTCTAGACATTATTCATGCTCCTGTTCCTCAACAAGAAGATATGCCTCATCTTGAGAATTACAATAGTAAGGGAGACCCTATTACTCATGTTAAAACATTTCAAATCCTTTATAGTGACTATGCTCATAACCATAGGATTTTAGCCAAGTTGTTTGCTAGAACTTTTCATGATAAGGCCTTGCAATGGTATTGTTCCTTACCTCCTTATTCTATTGACTCTTTTCCAAAACTTTATAATTCCTTTATTCAACAATTTCAAAATAAAATTGGTCTGCAAGTGTCCTTAATTGATTTGATGCATTGTAAACAAAATACTAAAGAAAAATTAACTGAATTTATTGGTAGATTTAAGCATTTGTATGCTCAGATTTCCTATCTTGTTCCTGATATTGATATTCAACGTATGTTTATTTCAAATTTACAAAAGGATATTAGATATAAGATTTTGCTTACTAAATTTACCTCTTTTCAACAACTTTGTGCAGTGCTTCATCAATATCAATTACAAGTGAGTCAATTTGAGAGAAACACTCCAATGGCTCCTACCCCAGTTGATAAGAGTGATGCTTCTCCTAATCCAAACAAGTTTCAAAAACCTAACAACTATGTTAAGATAAATAAACAAGCAAATGCAGTTGCTAATCAAGTTGTTGTTACATCCAATAACACTACTTCTGCATCCACTACTTTCTGTATGAATCGTACGTTTACTCCTCTTTCTGAATCTTTGCATTCCATTATGAATAAATTTTTGACTGCAAATATGATTACTTTACCTCCTATTCGACCTCTTTTACCTGCTACGATGGCATCTAAATCCTTTGATCCTAAAGCCTTTTGTCAATATCATCGTCAGAATGGCCATGATACCAAGAAGTGTTATTCTTTAAAGCATAAGGTTCAAGACTTAATTGATTCTAATGCCTTATCTGTTGATAATTCTGATGGTAGTGGGAACAAGTCTGTCTCTCCTCCTAATCAAAATCTCCAAATTTATACAAATCTTTTGTTGACACATGATTTTTAATACCATTATTCAGCCATCTTCTGTCGATATTGTTTATGATTCAAAGATGGATGATCTTAATCACATTGTTAATCATGTGGAGTATGTTGTGTTGTCTCAATCTATATCTCCACCCCAGCTTCAATCTCAAACTCAACTTCAAGTTCCACCTCAACCTAAGCCTAAACCTAAAACTCAATCTAAACCTCAAAAACAATCTAAGAATAAAAGACCTCGGGAACTCTTGATTACCTTTGACTATTAAAGCTCTTGATGGTCCCCTTTACATCTATGCTAGGATTTCTAAGATACCTACACACGGTTGTCTAGTTTATCCTACATCCTTAGTCAATGTTATTACTGAAGAAAATCTTTTTATGAAAAACTTACAACGTGATTTTTATGTACAGTGGATGTGTGGATTCAAACTTGTAATGGTTTTATTTATCCATCATTTGGTTCTATTATACTACCTATTGAACTTTGTGGGAAAGTTGTGAACACTACTTTTGTTGTTGTTCCTACTTATGATCAGTTTCAAGTTAAGCTTGGTTTGCCTTGGTTAAATGTCATGCATGTTGTTTCCTCTCCTATCCATAAGTGTCTTAAATTCATTCATGATGAAGTGAAGATGATTAATCATAGTCTATATCAACCTTATAGGCCCAGGGATTGTGCTACACTTGACTTCTTTTGGCCTTCATTACCTAATTCATGTCCTTCTTGACTTGATAACCTCTTTCACTCATATCAAGCATATAATCATCACAAGATTATTGAGTTAATCATACCTCCAATGGATCTTAACCGTGGTCTTTTTCCTATGTCTTCCATACCTCCTTTATCTATGGATTCTAGTTTTGTTAATCAAGCTCCTAGTGTTGATTTTTAGTCTACTGAGAACTCTACTGATCCTCTTATAGAATCTGTGAAGGAACCGGTCGTTGTCCCTCCTAGTTCTCAACATATTTCAAATAAGACAAAATATAATCGATATGCTAATGAACATCATAAGAAGCATTGAGATCAAGCTAAGGCTCGTGCTTCTTTTATTCAAAGTTCTTTACCTTCTTTTGACCAGCCTATGCATGATGTGTTAGAAGAAGTTAATACTAATAATTATGTTAAGATGCATGATTATGATGATTCTATTTGTATAGATTAGATCCTATTTTGATTAATCTGGATGAAGAAGATACTCTCGATGATACTAATGATGTTAATGATGAATATGAGACTATTGACATTGACATTGATTTACCTAATATACTTTCATCATAATTGAAAATTACACCTAGTATCAAACATTATGATTCTCAAGAGGATCCTTGTTTGGAACTGGCTATTATTCCTACTGCATTGGATATAGTCCCTCTTGCGAGTTTTCCACCTTCCTGAAATGATATAGAACAAGATGGGGAGAGTAGGTGATATGTTTTATTGGATTTCCCTTTGTGGTAGCTTTTTGTGTGCTTGCATGTTGTACTGTGCTTGTCCCATTATGTGTTTGCTAAATGCTTGTTAGATTCTTTTAACGACCCTTGTTACTCTGTTGGTGCAAGGTAATAAAGGAATTTTACATGTTGTACTATTCCTCTATATGTATATTTATTCTTCTATATGTTTTTTTCATGTTATGTTGTACCTGTGCTATTGTTCATAAATTTTTCCTTGTGTAGTTCGCTTGGATTTGCGACTTGGTAGCATTTTCTTTTTTGGTCTCCATGTCCTGGTCTGAAAAGACTCTTCCTCGTAACTCTTGTGTGTTCTTTCCTCCATTGTGATTTCAGTTCTAATTTATTTGGGGAATGATGTGAATTCATTTGTAATAATATCATGTATATATTATCTTATGATCATACTGACTCCACGACAGGTAGATCCCTTCTGTGTTCTTTGTATTTTTATGTGGTATTTCCCTTGATTTATCTTTGTTTGGGGGCATCTCGTAGTGGAAATGTAATCAGTGGAGTTGTTTATGTTTCTGTTCAAGCCATTGCTCTTGTTAAAGTGTTAGCAATGACTTTAGCATGGGGGCATACACTCTGCTCACCTTTTGCACACACACACTTTAAATACATATATTTTTCAAGCTTTATCCCTTTATGGATTAGAGACTAGTACTTAAAGCATGGATTTGGTTTTTTATAGGATCTCTTGATCCCTCCAATTTCAAATTTTCAAAAATTTGATCCCTTAAGGCCGGAGGTGGTCTTAAGAATGGATCTCTTTTGTTTTTGGCTTTCCTCTTTTGGGATAGAATGTTCCTAAGGGTGAATCCTTGATGGGTTGACTAGTGAATAGCCACATTCACTAGCCGGTTCAATTTCATCTTTCCAGTTGCGTTGTTTCCTTATGTGGTTCACAATGGGACATAAGTTCTCATTGGGTGAGATAATCACACCCTTTTCTTTCTCTTTTCTAGAGATGTCTCTCTTATTGTAATCTTGGAGTTGATGAAGACTTGAGTTCCTGGGGGCTTGAGGATTTCTTTGTCCCTTTGATTTCAATAAGATTATCTTTTCATTGTGATCTACTTTACCAAGAGTTTGCATCGAGTCCATACTCTTGCTAAAGTGGGGGCTAAATGTATCATCAAAAAATGGAAGCGCTTCCATTTAGGACTAGTTTATCCCTTCGAGTAAGTAGTCTAGGGTCATGTCAAACACCTTGAATGGGTCTTTGACTTGGATCTAGCTTTTTCCCCCTATTCTACTTCTCTCTCCACCTATTTCCAGCCTATTTCTGGCACCTATTCCTGAGAAACTGAGAAGGTCAACCTTCTAGGTCAAGGTCGACCTTGACCTTGACCTAGGTCAAGGATGACCTCAACCCTAACCTAGGTCAGAGTCAACCTCGACCCTAACCTTGGGTCTAGATTTTAGGTTCCAAAGGTTTTGAGATGTCGAGCTTTGGAAAGTTTATTTTCCCACTTCTCGGTTGGCTGTTTCGGATTTCAGAACGTAAACTCTTAAATTATATTTAATCTAGGTCCATTTCTAGGGGTTAAGGCTTAAATGGGAATTTAATTCTCCTATGTCAACCTCTCTAGAATTTTGTGCCCTAAACTAGTATAAAAGGAAGCCTTCTCCTCTCAATAAATTCATCCTCAATCAAGTGAATCTCAAGCAAGTAATCCATAAAGAGAAATCAAGAAAGTAAGAAGGAGAAAGAAAGAATTCAAGCATTCATTCATCTTCAAAGCATTCAAGCATTCAAGATCCAATTCATCAAGGAAATCCATTGGTAGCCATTGAAGGATTCAATCTCTACAGAGCCCCTTTGTTGAAGATTTCTCCATCCACATCCATTCAAGCTTCTTCGTATTCCAAGATCGATTCAAGATTGTTGTTAAAGATCTAATGAAATTGATTTGAGACATCCTACATACAATTCTACATTCATTTGGAGCATCCATACTTGTGTATTCAAGGATTCAAATCCTCCACAAGGGTTTCAACATAAGCAAGGTGAATAGTTCCATTTACTTTGTTTATTTACTACAATTTCAATTACATTTCAAGGTTGATTCCAAACTAGGGTTTGACCAAGTCAAACCCCTCATCCAAACAACAAAACCCTTTTTCTTACAGGTGCAAGTGTGGGACAATGAATATCAATGCAGATCTGAGTACCCTTTTCGGTGAACTTTCAGGATCTGCAAACAAAATTTCCGTCAGAGCAATGTAGGTCAAGGTCAACTTTTTGGGGTAAGATTGTGCCCCAGGGTAAGATCTTACCCCTATTTTGGTTCAAGGTCAACCTTTCTCAAAAAGATAGAAGGTTTTTGGGTTTTCTTTATTTCTGTGTTTCCAGGACATATTTGGTTGCAAAATTTCTTGAAACTGTACACAGACACCAGAAAATAGTAGTTCCCAAATTTGCCCTATTTTGAGGTTAGTACCTATTCTTCAATTGAATTACAATTTTTGTATTTCCTTATTATAAGGAAATATAAGGTTTTCTTCTTTCTTCATAGTCTTCATCAATTGATTCATTTGTGTATTAACCATTTTCTTTTGGTTGATCAATTTGGATCTTTCCTTTGGGAATTTGAGGTTAAGAGGAAGATCTTACTTTTCCTACACACTATATCACATATCTATTTTCTTCCATTACATCTTGGTGAAAACACACCTCCCACTTTATTATTATCTTACACAACCTATACTTGTTCCTATAGCTGATCAGTAAGTATCTATTCTTTATTTTCATCGGTCATGCCTTGATCAATTTTAGTATCCATTTTCTCTTCTTTCTTTTGTTCTTCTTGAGGATTATGTTGTTCAAATATATCAATTTGTTCATCTCATGGTCCTTCAGCTGATATATCACATGATTTGTCCATATTATCCTATGTATCATACAAAGGATCATTATTAAGTGTTACATCGACACCATCAATTTTTCATCCTTCGATTGTTTGGGTCAATATTGATTGCTCTTCATCAGGTTGAAGTCTCACTTCTTCCTCAACATGGTCATCCTCTTTAATTCCACCATTAAGAACTAAATGTTCTCTAAGAATACTTGCAGTCTCATCTTGTACTGATTTAGACTCACTTATCGGTAGTATGGTTACTCTAGTCTTCGTTTTGAATAGGGGTCTCACATCATTGCATTTATTTTGTACTTCTTCCTTGTTAAGTTCTGGTAGGGGATGTAATGCCACATATTGAATTATCTCCTTGTCTTGATTAAGTGCTTCCTTCCATCTTGCATCTAGTTTGTTATATAAGAATTTATGTAACAAATCTTGTAACTGTAGTAGCACTTGACTCAAAATGTTCATCCTAAGGATTACTACTTCCTCGATTTTCTTTGATCCTTTTCACTAAACTTGTTATAATACAACTTAACTCTTTTCAAAATTCTCCATTTCTTCACTTCTTGTATTATGTCTCCAACACAAATAAATTGATTGAAATCATGACTTTACAGATTTTGTAGTAGGGGAACCTACCACCTTAGACTTTTTACATTAAGATTTGAGCACTTTTTGTTCTTTTTTCAATCCAGTTTCCTCACTTTCTTCTTAAACAAAATTTTCAAATATTTTTGCTTTCTCCTTCTTTATCTTCCTTGTTACTGTATATGTTCTTTGTGTCTCTTTGACCGATGCAGTCTTGAAATTTTTGATGATCTCCTTTCTTGTGGCTTGACAAGAGAAGGTTTCTCCTTCTTCACTTGAGTTGTGCTCCTTATCTGTTTACTAGTTGGGATACCACTGGTTATACCTACTATCTCAACATCCTCATGACCTTTTGTTGCTTCAGATGTACTTTCTTTCTCTACAACATGTTTGGCTCTAAATTTCTCAATAGTGAAACTCTTTTGGATCATAAATTGTTCCACTTCTTTTCTCACTTTCTTCTCAATGACCGGTTTCATCAATTCATTGTGTACTTCTAGTGACTTTTCTTGAAATGTGTCAAATCTAGGAGTATTAGGATGTACCGGTTGTGCTAGAAAATTCTCT
Organism: Chamaecyparis obtusa; assembly: GCA_027943335.1. NCBI lineage: Eukaryota > Viridiplantae > Streptophyta > Pinopsida > Cupressales > Cupressaceae > Chamaecyparis > Chamaecyparis obtusa. The sequence continues at coordinate 702,662 of BSBK01002454.1, read as the reverse complement.
ACATACAATGTTAATATTGTTAACCTACAACTAATTGAATATCTTGATGAAGATTCAGGAGGTCACCAAATTGTTAAAGTAATATGTAAGATGATTAAATCAGTCAATATGTTGTCATTGATGCCAACTAGTTTTGACTATACTTATCATGATAGTTACAAATATCTGGACGTCTATAGAAGGAAGAAATGGTGAAGAAATGAGACATCTACATAAGGACAAGATCAATGTGATAGATATGGATAAGGTATACATTGGGTAACTTATTGATGAGCCTATGGCATATGGAGTTAGAATATTACTTGCATGTTACATTATTCTATTATGAAGAAGAGATCAGAATTGAACAAGTTAATGTGGTTGGTAGTTGAAGATTTATGTATACACCAAGTTAGTCTTGTGTATATCGAGTGACAGTAATAACTGAGTTAGTTATCACCAATGCATTATGCATTCACCGAGTAGGATGAAAACATTAAATGTTTATAACAGCCGATGGAAATTGATGAGCTGGAAGATGCTTATGATTTCAAGGTAAGAGATAGAGTTTTTTATGAAGATCAACGATTGAAAAAATTCAGAGATGATCGAAGGGAAGAGATTGAAATGTGTTATTGACACATATGTCAAGGAAGCTTGAAGCGGAAAAATGAACGATGGAGATTAAGAGACAAAATCTAATGGATGAGATGAAAATGGTTTACATGTCTATTTAAGAGACATGAGATTCATTGTTGAACAGGCTGGATGAATAGAGACTATAGGAGAATTCACATGAAGACATTTTTCATGCACTACTAATCAAATTAGTTACAAACAGAACCCAGCTAGACTATAGGAATTACCAAGTGTTAGAGAATTATACACTGAGTGAAGTAAGTTGGAGGATATGATGAAGTGAATTGATTATTGATCAGAAGAGTTATATTGAGCTTAGCATAGATCTGAATACTTGCAAATTGAGTTGTATTTGAACTAGATCACTACTGTATCAATTTAACCAATGTTGTTACAACTAACAATCTTTTGTATTTCAATATGACATTCAAGGAATGTTAATTTTTTATTGTTGACCCCATAGTAAATGTTTGTCAAGGGAGAACTGTTAGTGATAAATCCTCTAACAAGGTCACACTTAACAGTGTGTTTTGTAACCTTTAACAAGGTTGGCTCCTAACCGAGTTCACTTTAGAAGAGTGAAATATTTTGGGTTACCGGTCCTAGGTGGTTTTTCCCTTAGCAGGATTTCCATGTTAAATCTTTGTGTTATGTGTTATTTGTTGTGATTGGATTACTATCATACTCTACATATTTCATATTTGATTAATTGGTAAACACAGTTTTGGAAATTACTAGTATTCGGTAAATGAACTGAAAGATTGTTATTGATATCTTACCAAGTTGATTTTTTTATTGAAGAAATTTTAAAAAAGTGCATCTGAGAGTTTGGGATTGTAGGATAACTGATTTAACTAATTCACCTCCCCCCCCCCCCCCTCTCAGTTATCTAATAATTGGTATCAGAGCCTGTGTTCTTGAAAAAGAAGTTTGAAGGACTTGAGCTAAATATTACAAGATGTATAAGAGAGATGTGCCAAAGCTGAAAAAAGACAACTTCTCAACATGGAAAAGTAGAATGAGGTTTCACATATCTAGAATTGGAGAATCTTCTCTACAATTCCTAGACAATGGTTACATACAACTGACTATTGGACCTTTGACAGTTGATCAGCTGAGAGATAGACATGAACACAACATCACAATAATAGATTGATGTTGCCCTATCTAATACAGAATTTGAAGATATCAAATCATGTACTACAACAAAATAAATGTGGGACAAGCTTGCACTAGTTCATGGAGGAGATTAAAATGTATGGAGGGCTAGAGCTCAAATCCTTAGAGATAGATTTGATGATATGAAGATGAAAGAAGGTGAAAACATTACACAATACTCTAACTGAATCAAGGAGGTGGTCAATACTATTTGAGGAGTAGGAGGTGTTATTGATGAAGAAATTGTTGTGAGTATAATTCTTAGAACCTTGCTACCTATCAATGCTATTAGAATCTTTGTTATTCATGAAATGAGATCTGCACTGGGTAATGTTCTTACTCTTGATAGCTTTATCGATAAATTGACTACTTTTGAGTTGAATAACTATGATAACATTATTGTACTGAGTGTTGAGTCTAAATTTATGTCATCCTTGAAGATTGGTAAGTCTAGCAGTAAACATAACATAAGAAATGAAAGTGACAATGACAGTGAAGATGGACTTGATGAGCTTGAAGAACTTATGGCTAGGAGACTTCAGAAAGGTAAAGGAAGGTATAAGGAAAGTTACCTTTAGCATGTTTTAACTATAAATAAATTGGCCCTATTGCAGCTAGATGTCCTAACAAGAAAGATGATGATAAAGATAATGACCGATCTAGTGATAGAAAGTTTGAAAAAAGAGATAACCAAGAACATAGAGGAAACTGACAGTATGATAGAAGAAACAACCAAGACTACAAAGATAAAGGCAAGAAGGCTTGTTACCTAGTTGGAGATGATGATGTTGATACTGACATTGACATTGATGAATATTATGAGGTGGTATTCATAGCTATGAAAGAGGATTCAGAAGAAGAAGAAAGGTATGTTGAAATAACACTTATATCTAAGGTTAGCAAGAATAATACATGGATTATCGATAGTGGTTGTACACATCATATGACTGGTGATAAGGAAAAATTTGAATATCTTGAACACCATAATGGAGGATTTGTTAAAATGGGAAATGATACACCTTGTCTAGTGAAAGGAAAGGGATTTATCATGTTGAACAATAACATTAGATGTGAGAATGCATATTGGGTAAAAGGACTTAACTATAATTTGTTGAGTGTAGCACAATTGAATAACTCAGGTCACCGAGTTGCATTTGAAAGTAGAAAGGTGAAGATCTATGATGAAACCAAAAAGTTGGTCGGTACTGGTGAAAAATCCAAAGGTAATCTATTTTATCTTGATAATGTTGAAACTTCTTGTTTGTTTGCTAGAAATGAAGATGTGTGGTTGTGGCATAAGAGACTGTATCATGTGAATTTTTATAACATGGTTAAGATTAGTAAGAAAAGAAGAGTTAGAGGTTTACTGAGTCTAACTAAACCTAACCATGTCATGTGTAATCAATCTCAGAAATGGAAAATGACTAAATCTAGTTTTAGGAGAAAAGACTATTCTTCTAAAGGTATTTTGGAGTTGGTGCATACCGACTTATGTGGTCCTATGAGAGCTTAGAGTTATTATGGTAACAAATATTTTATTTTATTTTTTGATGACTACTCTAGGATGATGATAGTTATGTTTTTGAAAGAGAAATCTGAAGCTTTCAAAATGTTTAAGTGATATAAAGCTAAAGTGGAAAAGGAAACCAGAAAATATTTAAAATGCTTAAGATCTGATAGAGGAGGTGATTTTATTTCTGATGAATTCACTAACTTTTGTAATGAGCATGGAATTAAAAGATAGGTCTCTTCACTGAGGACACCACAACATAATGGTATTGTAGAAAGAAGGAATAGATCCATAGTTGACTATGCCAGAACATTGATGATTGAAAAGGATGTTGCACAAATGTACTGGAGAGAAGCTATTAACACTGTTGTATACACCTTGAACCGAGCTCAACTGAAGAAAGATACAAATAAGACACCTTATGAGCTATGGTTTGGCTACACATCTAATGTAAGTTATTTCAGAATTTTTGGAAGCATATGTTATATTCTGAAAGATGATAGAAATGGAAATTTTGATTCTAAAGGTGATGAAGGAATATTTCTAGGATATTCTACTAAAAGCAAAGCATATAAATGTTTGAACAAGATTACTAACAAAATGATTGAAAGTGCTAATGTGAAAGTTGATGATTTTGCTGAGAAAAATGATGAAGAAAGCAGGAAGGAACCAAAAGACTATGGTAGATTTACATATAATGAGCATCTAGACTATCTACTTGAGCCACAAGGTGAGTCTACTGAGCGACAAGAAAATGCTACCGAGAATCAACAAATGCAAATCAAGAACTAGGAAGATGTTACTGAGGAAGAAACTGAGCCTGCACCGATTGATGAACAAAGAAGAGAGTAAATGTTGGCAAAATTTGTAAGAAGACACCATCCACAAAACCATATTATTGGAGACAAACAAGATGGCATGATGACATGAAGTAAGTTAAGATAGAACACATGTCTAGTTTGTGAATTTGAGCCTAAAAATGTTAAATATGCACTTGAGAATGAAGAATGGATTAAAGCTATGAATGAAGAAATTGAACAGATAGAGAAAAACAAAACATGGACATTGGTTCCTAGACCGAGTGATAAAAATGGGATTGGTACTAAATGGATATTTAGAAATAATTTGAATGAGAATGGTAAAGTGACCAGAAATAAAGCAAGACGTGTATGTAAGGGATATGCACAAGAAGAAGGAATTGACTATGGTGAACCTTTTGCACCGGTAGCAAGACTTGAAGGAGTTAGAATATTACTTGCATATGTTTCTTATAAATGATTTTAGGTTTATCAAATGGATGTTAAATCAATCTAAATGGGGTACTTGAGGAAGAGGTTTACATAGAACAACCTGAAGGTTTTGTTGATCAGAATAAGAAGAACATGGTATGTAAATTGCACAAAGCACTGTATGGACTGAAACAAGCACCAAGGGCATGGTATGAAAGACTGCATGCTTATCTTATTAGTATTGGCTTTGTGAGGACAAGTGACAACAATAATCTATATATGAAAGATGGAATTGATGATAATATACTTATTGCTGAAATTTTTGTTGATGATATAATATTTGGAGGACATGATAACCTTTGCAAATCTTTTGCTACTGAAATGAGAAAAGAGTTTGAAATGTCAATGTTTGGAGAGGTTAAATTCTTTCTTGGATTGCAAATACTACAGCAAAATGAAGGCATATTCATCACACAATCAAAATACATCAAGGAAGTATTGAAGACATTTGGAATGGAAGATTCAAAACCAGTTGGAACACCTATGGTTACCAGATGCAAATTGATAAAAGATGATGAATCAACAAAGGTAAATCAAACACTATATAGAATAATGATTGGCAAATTGATGTATGTTGTACATAGTAGGCTTGATCTAACACATGCAGTTGGGATTGTAGCAATATTTTTTGCTAATCCTAAGGAATCAGATATGACTTTTGTTAAAAGAATTTTGATATATTTGAAGAACACCGAGCATTATGGGTTATGGTACAAAAATGAAGGCAAATTTGAACTACAAGTTTACACTGATGCGGATTGGGCTAGAAATATTGATGATCAGAAGAGTACTATCAATGGAGCATTCTTTTTGGGAGAAAGACTTGTAACACGGATAAGTAAGAAATAGGCATATATTTCTTAGTCAACTGTTGAAGTAGAGTATGTTGTTGCTGCTGCTAATTGTTCAAATATTACATGGATAAAACAATTTTTGAAATGAATGAATGAGGAGATCACTAATCCAGTGATTATATATTGTGATAACATAAGTACCATAAATATTTCAAAGAATCCAATGATGCATGCAAAGACAAAGCCCATATCAATTAAGTATCACTATTTGAGGGAACAAGTACAAGAAAAGCAAGTGAAACTAGAATTTGTGAAGTCTAAAGAACAACTTGTAGATATATTTACAAAACTTTTACCGAAGGATACTTTCGAGTACTTGAGGACTAGACTAGGGATCCATCCCCTATCTATCGGTCACTAAGATGATCAGGAGGTTGCATCAACTTGTACTGTATTAGAAAAATAAAAAATGTTTATGCCTGTAGCTCACACTTTAGGATTCCTAAGGTTGTGAAAGTTGTGAAGGAAGTGAAGATTGTAGAAGCTAGAACAAAGAACTATATATTAGTACATGAAGGTACTTGATCTAGACCAAACAATAGAAATACTATTTGGCTACTGAAGAGATGTTTATTTTATTTTGGCATTGTTGTCAAAGGGAGAGAGATTTCTATGAAATATCTATTAAGGAGAACAAAAAAGGGAGAGAGAGAATGGCAAGTGAAACATCTATCCACTAAAGGGAGAGAAACATTCAAAGAACTGAAAAAGAGTTTGTATGAAATGTTGTTGTAGTGATTAAACCTATTAAATATCAAGCTAAGGAGAGATTACTGAGCTACAACATTTATCTATATAGTTGTAGAATCGATGTTTGGTATTCTATGAAATATTTCATATTGTGTTTCCATCAATGCCAAAGGGAGAGATTGTTAACCTACAAATGATTGAATATCTTGATGAATATTCAGGAGGTCACCGAGCTGTTAAAGTAATATGTAAGATGATCAAATTAGTCAATATATTGCCATTGATGTCAACTAATTTTGACAATACTTATCATAATAGTTACAAACATATAAACATCTATAGAAGGAAGAAATGGTGAAGAAATGAGACATATACATAAGGACAAGATCAATGTGATAGATATGGATAAGGTATACATTGGGTAACTTATTGATGAGTTTATGGCATTATGTTATTGACTTGAGCATGTTACATTATTCTATTATGAAGAAGAGATTAGAATTGAACAAGTTAATGTGGTCGGTAATTAAATATTTTTGTATACATTGAGTCAGTATTGTGTATACTAAATGACAGTAATAACCGAGTTAGTTATCACCGATGCATTCCATATTAACCAAGTAGGATGAAAACATCAAATGTTTATAATAGCTGACTAAAATTGATGAGCTAGAAGATGCTTATGATTTCAAGGTAAGAGATATAGTTTGTTATGAAGATCAACGGTTGCCAAAATTCAGAGATTGAAATGTGTTATTGACACATCTGCTGAGGAAGCTTGAAGCGGAAAAATGAGCGATGGAGATTAAGAGGAAAAATCTAATGGATGAGATGAAAATGGTTTACACATCAATTTAAGAGACATGAGGTTCATTGTTGAACATGCTGGATGAATAGAGAGTGCAGGAGAATTCGTGTGAAGACATTTTTCATGCACTACTGATCAAATTGGTTACAAACATAACCGAGATGGACTGCAGGAATTACTGAGCGTAAGAGAATTATACACCGAGTGAAGTAAGTTGGAGGATATGATGAAGTGAATTGATTATTGATCAGAAGAGTTATAATGAGCTTAGCATAGATCTGAATACTTGCAAATTGAGTTGTATTTGAATCATATCACTACTGTATCAGTTTAACCATTGTTACAGCTAAATCTCTTAACCGAGTGGACTTAACAGTCTTTTGTATTTCAATATGACATTCAAGGAATGTTAATTGTTTTCTTGTTGACCCCATAGTGAATGCTAGTTGAGGAGAACTGTTAGTGATAAATTCTCTAACAATGTCACACCTAACAGTGTGTTTTGTAACCTTTAACAGGGTTGGCTCCTAACTGATCTCGCTTCAGAAGAGTGAAATATTTTGGGTTACCGGTCCCAGGTGATTTTTCCCTTAGCAAGGTTTCCATGTTAAATATTTGTGTTATGTGTTATTTGTTGTGATTGGATTACTATCATACTCTACATATTTCATATTTGATTAATTGGTAAACACAGTTTTGGAAATTATTGGTATTCGGTAAATGAACTGAAAGATTATTATTGATATCTTACCGAGTTGATTATTTTATTAAAGAAGTTTTGAAAAATTACATCTAAGATTTTGGGACGGTAGGATAACTGATTTACCCCCCTCTCAGTTATCTAGCAAATATGTCTTCTTCCACTTCATATCCCATCAAAATAACCCATGAGGTTCTTGGATCCACTTCTTCCATCAAGAAAGAATCAATATCTACCATGAAACATATTATATCCTTTTATTTTTATACAATCTTTGAAGGTATTATTTCTTTCTCATGCATCCTTTTCTAAAAGATTTTTAAATATCCCTATATTTTTCTAGTAAACTCATTTCCCAAAACCTTTATACATTGATTTGAATGAAATATGGTGTATCAATTGACCAAGTAATACTACCAATGCCAAGAAACATATTATGAAACTAGAAGAATAAACATACAATCAACTGGCCATATTTTGATTTATAGACCTCTTGTTCTTCTTGTTCTTCTTGAGATTCAACATTAGTTTCTCCTTTAGTGCTTCAGCTAGATCATAATTCTTATTTTCCTCAATCATCATGTGGGCAGTATGAATGGCACCATTCGGTATACTATTCACCCGACTAGAGTGATAGACTTTCTCTCCACAACAATTCACAAAGTGTGTAAGGTAAGAATAATATTGAAAATTTTCTATTTGTTTACCTTCACATGCTTGCATTAAATTCTCTTATCAATAGAACTTTCCTTTTTAACCAATTGACTAATACCTCATTACTGATGATCAAAACATCATAGAATTTCTCAAAAATCTCCAGGATATCTTATTGCATCTTTATATGCTAATAGATCTTATCACACACTTGTAGTGGGGTTTGTAGATGGATTCAATAATACTTTCTCCCCCTAGGTCAAAAGTGACTTAGTTTTATGATGAACCATCCACACTTGATGGTGATGTGGATCTCTCTAATGTCTTTCTATCATCCTTATTCTTCCAAATCTTGCTCATCTCATTTCTAGTCTCTTCCACATTAACAATTTATTTTCCCTTTTGATTTGTTGACCAGTTTATGAGTTGGTTTCTCATTCTAAGATTCCTTTCTAGATGACCAATCTTATGACATTGAAAATATGTCATACCAATTGATCTCCATGGTCCAACATTACCTATGTTTGTCCTCATCCTACAATTTGAAACCATGTGTCCATAGTTTTCACACACTAAACAAGTGACATTGAATTGCCTCTCCCTTTGGTAAGGGATTTCTCAATTCATAGGTGGCCTTGGATTATTCACTCTTGACCTACATTCATCAGCTTTGTGGCCATATTTGTTGCATGTATAACAATATCCATCAAAGCTACTTGATCTACTACTAGATATGGATCTTTAATCATATGCAATGTGTCCATACTTATTGCAATTATAGTAATACCCATCAAAAGTGTTAGGCCTATTAACTGACCCGCTTATATAAACATTAATAGTATGACCCACTTTATGAAAATTAAAACATACATGCTTTTAGGGTTTCTTACCTGGAATCTTTGTATTTACCTTAGGAAAAAGTTCTCTTGATGGATTTTCACTCTTAGTTCTAGAAGATTCACCAATCTCAAAAGTAATCTAACTGGTATAGCCTAGACCAATTGTGTCATTGCTTCTTCTTTGGCTTCTCATCTTCTCATCAAGTTTCTCACAACTCTCATGAAATTTATTTAGCTTGTCATTGGCATTCTTTAGTTCTCCCTTCAACTATTCATTCTCATTTCTTAGACTCTCATTCTCTCTTCCCAAATTTTCATTGCTCATCATCAACTTGTTGAGTTCTCCCTTAGATTTTCAAGTTCCTCTCTAGTCTCATGAAGATATGCATGCAAGGTACCCGCCTCTTTCTTTGACTTAAAAATATCATGTTCCTTATCCTTCAAGGCTCGAGCCTTAGATTTTAGGGTATCTTCACCAGTCTTCATTACTTCCATCTCTTGACCCATCTTGATAGCTAATGCTTCAAACTCCCTCTTGATATTCTTCTTGTCCTTGTACATGTATTCATTCTCTTGAGACAAGGCTTCTTGGGCTACTTTAGATTCCTTAGATCCACTTTGCTCAGACAATTTCTTAGTGTAGTCTTGAGTCTCATTAAGTTTTTCAACAAGCTCTTTTCTCTTGGCCAAAGAATGCTTCAACTGATCTTTTAGTTCTTTGATAACCCTTTCATCTTCCTCAAGTTGTCTTCTGTATCTCAAACCCTCCATATTTTCTTCAAGGATCTACCCAAGTTGTTAGGATTCTTCAAGGGTACAAGGCTCTAATACCAATTGTTAGATATTTATAAGGCATTGAGAGGTGGGGGTGAATCATTACAACCAAAAATCTAAAACTAATATTGATTATCCTTCCAAATAACCAACATGCAAATATAAATATCAAGTAACAACACAACACATGAAACAGTCACACAATAGAACACTTGACACCAAGATTTCTTATGGAAACCCTTCTTAGAGGGTGAAAACCACATTTGTGGATAATGCCCACAAGATTTCACTAGTGCACTTGGAAATCAGGCATGTTACGACCAATTACAACAACCCTTTTGGGGTTGTACCTAATTAAGAGTATTTGCAACCTGGTTAATAGCTTTGACAACCTGTTAAAGTCTACTATGTTAGGAGATTTCAAAATAAAGCTAACAAGTCATCCCATGAAAGGGTTTATCATTTATATCATGTTAATGATCATGCTCATTCTGTTAGGAGTGACCTTGTTAAATGATTTAGATTGCTAACCTATTAGAATCAATAAGTAAAGAATGATATGATATTTGCACTCAATGCATGATAGATCCAATGAATTAAGATCAAATTCATTACTCAGAGCATTTTTTTTCCTCTATAATATCTCCAAAAATCATCACATACCATCACAACATCATTTAACATCATTGCAACAATCATTTATATACTTGTTCTAGGTCAATGCTAGAACCCTAAAATGTTTTACAAATCGGCCCTTATATCCAAATTAAACATATGATCGAGTGCACCAAAAAAAAATATTAACATCCTTGATGTCATCCCATAACATTAAATCTCAAAAATATTTCAGCCAACCATGAAGATTTGACCGCAACACCGATCTAACCAATTGTGTCCACCAATTCACTATTTTAACAACCAGTTCCACTTCAATCTTTAATAACTTTTAGAATACTCCAAGATAATTGATGTGATTATAGGAATTGATAGATATACATTTTTAGATGTTAACTCTATGATTGTGTACCTTACATCAATTTTATGTTCTAGATCCGATTGACTATTCATTGCACATTGTGTTCTGCCCAATTGACTGAACACTTAAACATTTCATCACATTGATCTTCACCTCCATAAAGAACATTGATTTGTTGCCTCCAATGAATTAAGCTACCAGAAATGACAACACCAAAATACATTTTCATGATCAAAGACAACATTATCTTCATAAAATGCCAACATGATGTATTTGTAGTCATTGGAGGAATTAGGGAATATTTATATAATGAGATTGAGTCCCTAATAAGAAAAATACCATGGTGTGATGATGAAATAAAGGGATTGGGATGGTCTATGTATCAAATTTCCATGCTACTGATAAAGCACACATCTCTTCACATAGTGATAGGTGTCCTACTCTGTAATAAACTAGTAGTATCTAGTACACAACAACTTCTTTGCAAGAGTGATTCCTCTGGAGTGAACCCCATAAATTCCTCGATGAACCTTTTATAATGTTTTTTTATCTTATTTTGATCCAAGACACCTAAGGTGGGTTCCATCAAAATATTTTATGAAGAGGGTATCACCTAGGATGACATATCGGGAGGTGCGATGAATAAAGATCTTGTGTTGGTTGGGTGTGAGGTGAAGCAAAATGATCTCATAGTGGAGGTAGGAGTAAATATCTTGGTACCAAGGAGAATCAAGACCGATAATATCACACACCATTTTGGATTTTGATATATCATAAGCAGGGACCATATAGTTCTCAACAAGAAACTCACATCGATCACTATGGTCTGGCATATATATCAAGGACCCAATGATGGCCATTACATCAATAGATTTGTTGTTCATTCTAGGGATCTATTTGAATATGATATCTAAGACTTTTTGTTTCAAAACCTTGACCATTATGTTATAAGGAATAAATTTACCATCCTTTATTTGATACTCATCATTAACTTTCCTAATAACCAACTAAGAGTCACTAAAGACAAGTAGACTAGCAATTTTCCATCGGACAGCTAGACAAAGTCATGTTACCGAAGCCTCATACTTTTTAATGTTGTGTTTGCACACAAATGTTAACTTATAAGATTTAGAGATAAGGTATCCCAGTGGTATCACAAACAAAACTTTTTCCCTCGATCATTTATGTGTAAATGATCCATCTAAGTGTAGTTTCCATTGTACGCTCAGGGTGACACTCATGATGGATTCATTAGGAAAATTTGTAATTATAGGATGATCTCCTAGAATAGAGTATTATGTTAATTGATCTGATATCACTTATCCCTTAATGGATTTTATGTCTACATACACAATGTTGAACTCACTCGGGATCATAACCCACTTAGCAGCACAGCCAGTAAGAGAAACTTTAGATAATGGGTACTTAAGAAGATGGATATTTATGATGAGTTGGGTCTTATGATTAAGAATGTAATGATGGATTTTTTGTGTACACAAGATAATAAGCATGCATGCTCTCTCAATCATTGTGTAGTTCAATTCATATCCAACTAGTATTTTTCTCAAGTAGTAGATTGCTCGTTCTTTTCTGTTATCATCTAGTTGTGCTACGAGAGAACCCAATGCAATAGTAGTGGCATAGATGTATAGAATTAAATGTTGGTTTAGAAAATATGGGACCAAAACTAGTGGATTATCTAGATACTACTTGAGTTTTTCAAAAGCTTTCTGATAAAGGCAATCCCATAGGAACTTGATATCTTTTTGTAATAGGTGAGAGAAAGTATGGACCTTATTTGAAAGTTATGGCATAAATATGCGGATGGAATAGAGTCTTCCTTGTAGGTTGCAGAGCTATTTCAGTTTCTTGGGAGGTGACATCTCTAAGATATCTTTCACTTTCTTTAGATCTACCTCAATTCCTCTATTGGATACAATGTAGCCTATAAATTATTTTGATTATATACCAAAGACACACTTCTTGGGATTCCCTTGAACCTTATACTTTTATAATCTGTCAAATATTATCATGAAGATGGTGATGTGTGATTATTTGGTCTTTAATTTGCCTAATATTTCATCAACACATTCTTCCATGATATCATGCATGAGGTCATGAAAGATAGTCATAATAACACGTTGATAAGTGGCTCCAACATTATTTAGTCTAAAGGGCATGACCTGGTAAGATAAAGTACCCCATGGTGCGCTAAATACAATTTTGTGTTAGTTTTCTTCTATGATTATAATCTAATTAAAACTAAAAAATCCATCCATAAGAGACAAAATCTCATGTCCTTCAGTCAAATCCACTATGATGTCAATGTTGGGTCATGGAAAATCATCCTTTGTACATGCTAGATTTAAGTATATGAAGTTTGAATGAATGTTGATACCCTCAGCAGCTTTACCTATTGGTACAATATTAGAGACCCATTCAAGATAGTCTATAGGTTTGATAAATTCAACATCAAGCATATTTTATAACTCTGCTTTAACTAATAGGGGCACTTGTAGATGCATCTTGCACAAGTTTTGTTTGACATGTTTTACTTTAGGGTCTATTGCAAGATGATATATGACTAAATCAGGGTCCAAGATAGGTATATCTTTGTAATTCCATGCAAAGTTATTCTATTCTTTATGGAGAACCTCAATCATGTTGGCTTTCTCTTTATCACTCAAGGATGCTTCTCTAAAGGTGATATTGGGTTCATCAACAATTCTAAGGTTCACTTCAACTATATCTTCAATGAGGATGGAAGATTTTTAAAGTGGTAGAGACATGAAGGTAAAGTCAACATCTCCTTCTTCTAGTGCCTCAAAAAGGTTTTCACTAGAAGATGCATCCTTTATTTTGTCTTTTTATCCATCCAAAGGTGCCTTAGAAAGGTTTTCAGTAGGGGATATTTTATTTTATTTTATTTATTTATTTTTATTTTACCTTTTGCTACTAAGAGAGTTGACTTAGCTAACAAATTAGGATTGATCATTGTAACTAATTTTGTGCTCGTAGTCTTGGAGATCTCTCAGGCCAAAGAGGGCTAAAACTACCTCATCTAAATTACAAATGTCCAGAGTTGGCGATGAGTCCTATTGGTCCCATCAACTAGTTCAACATGTTTGAGTGGGAGGATAGGGGATGTAAGGTCAAATTTAGTGATGGAAAGGACATGTTTGGTATCGGTGAGATAATTTTATATGTACACAAAGGGGAATTCATAAAATTCCTCTTCAAGGTCTTGATCAGAAGAAGCCTCACAAGCATTAGTTAAGGGCACCTTAGTCTCTAGGGAGCCCAATCCTCTTCCAAAGGGGTATTCAATTTCTTTGATGAGTTCTTTCATACCTTGTTCTTTTGTGCCAAGGCATGTTCCATGATATCCCATACCTTCAACTATTGGTGTGTCTTTAACATATTTTCCTTTAGGTATTGCATGTGCTTGTCTTCTCCATCTTTAAAGATCTAGGATAGAATATTTGTTTCCATGTGTTCATTACTAAGGGATCCCCAATGTCCAAAAGTGGTCTTCTTACATTCTATGATGCCTTTGTCTATCTTGGAAAAGAGTTATGAAGGCATACCATGGGACTTTGGGGATAGGGGGAGTTGACCAATGCAAAAATAATTCTCAACTTTGTATTCCCCCATACCTTGATCAGTGAAATTAACCTTCTTATCATATTCAAGGATCTTTTCTTCAGTGACTTTATCTTTATCTTTAGGTGTTTTAGATGTAGAGGCCTTGTTAGTGGATGGTTTAACAACTTCATTAGTCAAAGACTTGGAAATGTCTTCAATAGATGATTTGGTAGGTTCCCTAGGAGATGTCTAAGAAATAGTTCTGAAGAACTCATTCAATAGGAAAAAGTGGGTTTTCTTTCCTTCCAATCATTTGCAATATTAGAAGGGCTCAAGATCTCCAGGAATAGTTTTTTTTTTGCCTTGATGTGGGAACTTCAATAATTGATGGAATGTGGAAGGTAAACCTAAAATAATGTGTATCCAAGGCCTTCCAAGGATTATATTGTAAGGCAAGTCACAATCAAGGACTTGACAAGTAGTCTTAATCAGTGCAAGACCCACTTGAAGAGGGAGCGTGATCAAATCCTTGGATTCTCTTTCTCTATCATCATAGGCCTTGATTGTTATTCTTTTTTTAACATCTAGAAGGTCATTAGAGAGCCCCAACCATCTTATCATTTTTAAGGTACAAACATTCCAACCAAATCCACCATTTATAAGGACCCTTTTTATTTTATGATGATGGATGAGGGCTTCAATGTGTAAGGGTTTATTATGATGTGGATCAGGACCACAAAAGTCCTTATCTGTGAACACATGGTGTTGTTGTGCGACTAGGTTTCCAATCATCGCTTGGAATTGTGATGAATTGATATTGTTAGGAACACGCTACTCAAGAAGGTCTTTCTCAAGGATGTCTATGTGGATATGTAATGCCCGGCTAGGGAACCTAGGAGAAATTAACCTAAAACATGTTACTATGTTTACAGAATAATTTTTTTCATAAAACTTTAGAAACAATAATGAATAAAAAAGCAGAAGCAATATAACATAAGCTAATACATATTCATAAATGTAACTTATTTACAGATTACAAGTGTCAAGAGTTTCTTGACATAGAATTACATAAATATAAATTAATCTATTAAGTACAATAACCATTCAAATAAAGTACATCATCTCATAAAATAAAACTCAAATTCAACTGAACCATAAGGTATACATGATAACCCACATCCACTGCACAAGTCACAAGGTATGTAAATATGATCTAAGTACAAAGTATGATATAATATTTGAAAGATAAGAGTAAGTCTCCAATGATAAACAAGAAGATACAACCTCTACAAGGATCATCCAACACTAGTATAAGAACATCAAAATCTCAAATGATAAAAGAATCACTACCACCCAACCATGTGGAACCAAAGGTCTACTCCTACCACACTGAGAAGATAACAAAAGATCCCACTCAGATAAAAAAGAAAAAACCAACACCATAAAACACCTAGGAAAGGGATCTTGAAATCTCTCTATCTCAATAAGGTATACACCAACTACAAAGATAAAACATACTCAACCAGAGGCAACCAACACATGTAGGAAACCTAAGATGTATAAATGGAAGTGCCATCACATGAGCCAACTCTATGGTTATCCTGGTAGTCTCTCTAGACCCTAGAGCCCTAATGACTCTATGAGGTATTAGTAATCCTCTCATACAGATGAGGTACCAACTATGCTATATCTAGTCCATGCAAGCAGAAAGAATCTTCCCACTCCCATCCTATTCAAGACCTCAATCAAGTACTCAGGCATGGGCAAGGCACATTTAATCTTATTAATTCATTTTAAACTCTCAATGTATTTAATTTATCACTTTATTAAGTAACTTGTAAAGGATATACATGTAGCCACTTCTAGGCTCTGACACCTCCAAAATAAGCCACTTCTCATCTATACACTCACATAACCTACCCTAATGCTCCATCCAAAATAAAAAAGGGAAGAATGAACCAAAATCACAAAAGCTTCTCATAAATCATAAACCATGATAATCACCAAAGTAAAATAATGGAGCATAGTAGAGAACAACACATCCTACACAAGGATGAAATAGTCCATCTCAATATAGACATTACCAAAGATCATCCATCCTATAATTCATATCTTAATAAAAATAATAACAATCCTCATAGTCTTATATCACAAGACCAATGATAATCACAACGTCAATGATGTCCATCTCTAAATATGAAGTAACATAACCCATAAAGATAATCATCTAGAACATAGAAAAATCATAGTAGAGAACATAAGGTGACCAAGTAAATTAGACTTAATCATAATAACGATCGTCATCTTTTTGGTCAAATGAAATAAAGATCTAGACACAATACAACATATGAGATCACTCACAAATATCGTAGATTCATACATGATCCAATCAAGAATTCAAAATGGTTATAAAGACTCTCCACATAAAATCAAAGATTAACAAAAAAAAAACACTTCAAAGCCTCTTAGTATACAATTTCTAAAAGTCAACGTAATTTCCCCAAATAAAAAACATCAAACAAGACAATATAATATACCAAGTAGTCAAACCATAACACAAGTCTTAGTTGTTTAAGAACAACCAATTTTGTTTTCTAAAGTCTAGTTTGACTTATTAAGAAACATTCAATTAAAATCTCATGCATATATACTTTTTAAATAAGTATTGAAATAAAATATTCATGCATATCAAAACACCATGTATTTAATAATAAAATGATGTTATTAATTTCCCAAATATAAATATAAATGAAAACATTAATATTAAAACTCGCATGTAAAAAATGATTAATATTATATATTAAAAATAATCAATGCAAAAATGGCCTTTTGCTTTGCAACCATGAGATCTATGCACAAGTTGTTCACAGTGGAAAGCCTTCATCGCCAATGAAAGTTTTTTAGCTCTACTCGATATGCCAGAAATCATTTGCAAGGTTTTTAGGGCTCTCTCAATGCTCCTCCATGATCTCATTTAGAGGAGAAGCCATGGACTAAAGTAGTTTTGAAAAAACACAAGAGGGCAAAGCTCCCTTCAGCATCAGGAAATTATTCAGCTTCAAGGAAAATTTCCAAAAATTCCTTTGTTCTCCCATTAGAAAATTGGTTTTCCAATCTTCACTCGCTCAGCCAAAACCCTAAACCAGTCAATAACCCTCCTAAGTCAACCATATACTCTTCTCTACACTGTAGGGTTAAGACTTTAGAAGCACCCCCAAATGATTAGAAGTCAGAAGCTAACCCTAGACTGGTTAATCACTCTATAAGAAACACCCCCTATTATCCCCCCCATCGCAAAAGGAAGCCTTCATCTCCCCTTTTGATAGAAGTAGACGATGGTGTCATTGAATGCACCCAAGATTTAATGAAACTAAAAGAATTATTTTTGAGATGGAATGGCTACAACTTACCATCAAGAAAAATTGTAGATTAGCTCCAAAAACATCTCCATAATCAGGTAAGTATATCTCCCCTTTCGGATGAGTTTATTTTTGTATATTGTTATAATGTAGAAATTAAAGAAAATTTCTTGGAAAATAGATGCTCTAATCTGTTAGGTTTTGATTTTACAGTGTTAGATTGGAATCCATCCTTCAACCCAAATAATTTGGATGGAATCATAGTTGCCAGAGCTATTAAGCTTATCAAATTGCCTTTAGAATGCACTAATAAAATTATCCTTAGGAAAATAGGAAATCATCTAGGATCCTTTGTTAGATCTTTAGAAACCAAATACCCTCACTCAGAATCAATAATCATTGTAAATATGGATATATCAATAAAATCACCCCCCTATAATAATTAAGAGTGGCTCTCAGCAGTTTAGTATAAACCCTACAATCTTGACAGATCTAGTTAAAGATTTCAAACATATTCCAGAAAACAAAAATATGACCCATCCAAAGAGAGATTCTCCTAATGATGTTGTTATTCAACTAAAAGAGGAAGGTGGAGGCTTTTCAATTAATTATCATATGAATGTTCCCTCTGTGAATGTAGAAAGTATAGAGGCTATTGGGATTATATAAACTAATTATGTTAGAAATGATCATTCAGCCTCGATAGAGCTTCAAAAGAATAAACAGTTAGTATTGGATGAAGTTCCTACCCAACTAAGGAAGAATATATCACCCAAGATCAAAGGATCGATTGTTGCTATGGATAAAATGGAGGTTCTAAACTTAGAAGATATCAGTATAGAAGAGTATAAGAATTCTCTTGAACATTTTAAAGATCAAGTAGAGGCAATAAGAATATTAGTAGAACATGAACTGAGCAACATTGAAGAAGGTGTTATGGATAAGGAGGAATTTTATAAAAATGTAGATTTAATGGATGTAAGATCAAGGAAATTTTAGGTAAAAAACTATATACTATATCTAAGACCATAGAACATTCAAAATATTTTAGAATCTAAAAAAGGTGAAAAGAGTGATCAGGATAAGTTAAATCTGGAAAACCTTCTAGTTCCAATAGAGATGGAATCAATAGAGGATATTTTGGACTTTTAAGGGCTTAAACCTAATACAGAGGATGTCTCATCAGAGGAGAAAGGATTAAACCAAGATATTCTCCCCAAGATTTTAGAAGCCTTAGAAAAAGAAGAAGAGGAGGGGAACATAGGTCCATCAAGGATCAATGAGCCTATTTCTAATTATAGCCTTGGACTTAAAACTGTGAGCTCCAAAAAGAGTCTCCTGGATTGTGCCTTTGTATCTAAATCTAGAGGTAGAAAATCCCTTAAGGAATTAAGAGAAAAATTTGGCCATGTTGCAGGACAGACTAAGATAACTGAACTTCTAGATACAGGGAAAGGGAAGATCCTTCCCTATCAACAATGAAAATCATTACATGGAATGTTAGGGGCCTTAATGCCCCTAACAAAAAAATCCTGATTAAAAGGCATCTATCTCTTTTTGAATTAGAGATTATTATGCTGCAGGAAACTAAATTAGATGAGGATGGTTACAAAATGTTAAATAGGAAGATAGGAAGTTGGGAAGTCTGTGGATCCCCTTCGGTAGCGGCATCAAGGGGAATAGGTATTATCTAGAATCCTTGGAAATGTAGCTACTCTCCATTATAAATGAGAACCAATTGGATGTCTGGTAGGGTCGGGAGTATTAGAAGCAAACTGAACTTCTTGTTAATCAATATATATGGTCCTAAATTCCTTCATGAGAAAAGAGAGCTATGGCAAGAAGTCTATGACTTTACTTTAGCTCACCCTAATGAAAAAATTATTACGGGGGGGATTTTAATGCTATTCTAAATGTAATAGACAAGTTAGGAGAGTCTAGAAGCTTATCACAAACTATGAGAGAATTCAACCAGTTGATTGACAATTTGAGAGCTATAGAAATTAGGACAGGGAATGATGGTTATACCTAGTCTAATAGGAGAATAGATTCTTGTATGATTAGAGAAAAATTGGATAGTTTCTTCTTCCTAGGAGATATGGTAAACATTGATTTTGATATGAAAGAAAAGATACTACCCTTTTCTAGTTCAGATAATTTTCTAGTAGAATTGACATTTATAGAAGCAACTCTCCCTAAAAAAACCCTAAAAATTTTGAAAAAATGTGGCTCTTAGATGAAGAATGTTTGAGAAATATAGAAGGATGGTGGAAGGAAGCCTATTTTGAGGGTTCCAAAACATTCATTATAATTTCCAAACTCAAATTAATTAAAAGAAATATGCTCAATTGGAATAAATCACAATTTGGAAACATATTTGAAAACAAACTAGCTATAGAAAGTAGGCTAGCAAGTTTAAATGAGGAAGTAATAACAAGAGGAATGAACCAGGTATTATATGAAGAGGAAAAGGATTTAATGTTGAAACATGAAGATATCTTAGCAAAAGAGGAATTTTTTTGGAAACAAAGATCTAGAGAGACGTGGCTAGCCGAGGGGGACAAAAATACCAAATTCTTTCATAACAGTACTAAGCAAAGGAGATCAACAAATAGGATCTAGAAACTACAAAAATATAATAGGGAATGGTTAGATAATCCCAACCTTATAGGATCAGAAGTAGTAGATTACTTTGAGAATATCCTCAATAACACAGAAGGTTCTAACCTGACGGCACAAAATAGATTACTAATTTTTATTCCTAAAATTATCACAAAAAATCAAAACAAAATTTTAAATGCTAAATTTACAATGGGAGAAGTGGAGGCAGCCCTTAGGGACCTTCACCCAGACAAATCTCTAAGCCCTGATGGCTTTCCCACCCTATTTTATCAAAAATGTTGGTCGTTCATAGGCTCAAAAATTTTAGGGTCCCTAGAAGATATGAGAAACTCTAGGAAATTGCTGAATGAAATAAATAACACCTTTCTTGCTTTAATTCCAAAGAAACCAAATGCAGAAAGTCTGGATGACTTTAGACCAATAACTCTTTGTAACACTTTATACAAACTTCTAACAAAGACCATAACCAATAGATTAAAACCTCTCCTTCCGACAGTAATATCTAAGGAACATACAGGCTTTGTCCCTGGTAGATCAATCCTAGAAGGAGTAATTATAGCTCAGGAATCAATTCACTCTATTCAAATGAAAAAAACCCTTAGTATGCTCATAAAACTAGACATTTGAAAAGCCTATGACAAAGTAGAGTAGAGATTTCTATGTAAATGTCTTGAATCTTTTGGCTTCTCTAAAAGTTGGATCAACTTAATTTTCGAATGTATTTTGGGACCTCACATGTCATTTCTAGTAATGGATCCCTAGTAGGTTTCTTTAGGATCTCTCAAGGTCTAAGGCAAGGAGATCCATTATCTCGCTTTCTCTTTATTATTTTGGTAGAAGCTTTAGGCAAATCCCTCCCAAAGTGAGGGAGGAAAATAGAATTAAAGGAATTAAGATAACTTCAGAACTTGAAGCAAGTACTCATCAACAATTTGTAGATGATACCCTCCTTTTTGGCAAGGCCAACAAAGAGGAAGAAACCACCTTAAGTACCATTTTAGAATCCTATACAATAGCATTTGGTTAAAGAATTAATGAGGATAAATCTAATATTTTCTTCCTAAATACAAAAAGGGAGGAAGAAGATGATATCTATAGGATCTTAAACTTCAAAAAAGATTCATTTCCATGCCAATATCTAGGGTTTCAATTGGATAGATGGATTAGATCTACCAATTTGTGGGAGGAAGTTTGTAACAAGATGAATAAGAAAACTGAATCGTGGAAAGGAAAGTGGTTATCTAGTGCAAGAAGGGCACATATGATAAAATCAATTTTATCGGCCATTCCTATATATCAGATGATGTGTTTTAGACTTCCAAAAGGAGTTAAAGAAAAAATGGTAAGAAAGATGCGATCCTTTTTTTGGTAGGGCACTGGGGAAATGTCTAAGATGGCTTTAATATCCTGGGATACCATATGTAGAAGGAAATAGGATGGAGGGATAAGTATCAAGAATATTGCTCTTCAAAATAAAGCCCTGGGTGTCAAACTTGTATGGAGTATGGTAAAAAAACAAACTTGATTTTAAATGGGTTAGGGCTCTGAGATATAAATACTTGGATGGGCATAATGATCTTAGTATTTGTAGAGCTCAATCTCTATCCAAAGGTTCTAGAATATGGAATTTTATCTCAGCATGTAGACATATTATTATGGAGGGCTTGTCATGGGATGTTAAAGATGGAGGTAAAGTACAATTCTAGGATGATTCGTGGGGAGGATACCCCCCATTGAGATCTATTCTAGTAGATGACAAGTCAACTGATCTAGCTATTTCTTCGATGGGTTGTTACTTAAAACACTATATAAAATTTGACGATAAGGAAAGGTTAGAAGGATGGAAGTGGAAATCATTAGAACGCTTGAACCTCCAAAGGAGGTTTTTAATTCTTCTACAAGATACTCTAAATGAAAGGAATATAGTTCTTAGAGGAGTAGACTCAATTATCTGGGTGAGAGCAAAAAATGGGTTATATAGTGCTAAAGAAGGTTACGATAATCTTCAAAAGAACTCCTCAAGGAATACAGAGCTCCCGATAGATCTATGTTGGAAAAAATAATGTTTGCCCAAAGAAGGGATGTTTACTTGGGTGGAATTACAAAAAAAGATTCTTACAGCAGACTAGTTTACCAAAATTGACTTGAAAGGCCTGTCAAGATGTGTTCTTTGTGAGAAGGAATCTGAAGATCTAGATCACTTACTGATAGGGTGTGAGTTTTCAAATAGTTTTTGGAATTGGTTGTTATCAAAATTAAATTGGAAGACAACTTTCCAAAAAGACCTCACTGAATTTTTGAAAAGATGGTCTAGGATGGTTTTTGATTAAGGGAAAAATGGGTTTTGAATGGACCCTGAAACCATATACATTCAATTTTTGTAGGGAACTATAACCCTAATCATGATCATAGAAGAATAGGAAGAATAAGCATAGATCTAAGTGAAACAACTAGGGGAAGAAGATAAACCTTACAAAGCTCCCCCAGCACAAAATGCTAGCAGAACTACCAGCAGCTCAAATCCAGCAAAACAATAGCATCCAAAGGAAAGAGACGTACTAAAGCTCAAGCTACTCAAGCCAAATGTGTAAAGCCTACACTTTATAGCTACAACAAATAGCTAGGGTTTTTAGGCTCCCTAAACCAGAAATATGGGTTTTGATGGCTCCCATAACTAGTCTGGGTTTTAACTTGGGACCCAAAACCATAATGGGAATAAAGAGGATTCCCCTTACAAAAACCAACTAGTCTGACAGTTGGAACAATCCACCCTGTCAGAACCAAAGCATAGAAAAAATAGCAGCTTAAACATATGAGCAAATAAAATTTCAACTGTACCTTAACTTCAGGGTTTTGAAAGGCTCCCCCAACCTTCAGCAAAGAGATGAGAATGAGGATGACTCCCCAAACCACCAAACCACAACCTGCCAAGAAAAATAAAAAACCATCAAATTTCTTTGGCAAAACAAAATCCCTCCAGCAAAATTCAAGCTCACCAACAATACTCCATCCCACCTCTTTCATCCAGCAATGAACCACTTCAATAGGTTGAGCCTCCAACTCGAAAGGAGCTTCCACCTCTATAGGAAGTAGGAAAGAAGTATAAAGAGGGAAAGAAACCTTCACCTCAAAAAGAGCTTCCACCTCAATAGGAAGCAGGAAGGAGGAGTAGAGAAGGGGAGAAACCTTTAGCTACCAGTAAGCCCAAGAGTGAAACCCCGCCTCAAAAGGGGTTTGCACCACATAAAGGACAGGGAGGAAACACCAAAATCCACAACAACTAAGCAAGGGAGGATCAATATAGCAGCATAAACAAGTCCATCTCCCACAACAAGGGTAGGCATTTCCCACTGCACACTGGGCAAGATCTGGTGAGGAGAGAAGAACCCGCCATAGTCCCACACCGACGAAGAACACCTGGACCTTGGTCTCGACAAGCTCTAGAAAAGAGTGGAGATAACTCCCAATGTGTGAGCTATAGCCTCCCACCAAGCTCCCATTGCAAGATCTACAGCCCCCCACTGAGAGGACCTGCAAGCCCTCATGTGGGTCTCCATCATTAGCTTCAAATTCGCTCTCCTCTTCTTGAAAACTAGAAACCCTAGCCACTCTGCATCCACTTCCACTCATCATATTGATGGCCTAGGATGGTTAACAATGACCTTTTTTGTAAAATATAGAAAAGAGCCCCTTCAATTCTTATCTGGGAAATTTGGAAGGAAAGGAACAAGAGACTATTTAAGGAATCTAGGTTAAGTATTAATCAATTCCTAACGAAATTAGAAGCCAGTATAGTGGAAGTAGTAAATAGTAGAAATATGTTAGGAAGGACAGACACAACCTTTTTTATTAGTGATAGCATACTTAGTAAAAATTGGTATGGCTTGAAGATCCATTCCTTTATAGGTAATAACAACAATGAGGAGACAAAGTTGAAAAGGGATAATTGTATATGGCAGCCATCAACAGAAGGTTGGTTCAAACTCAATTTTGATGGAGCTTCAAAAGGCAACCCAAGTGAAGCAGGAGCCTGGTGTTGTATCAGTGATTGGAAAGGTTTCAAGGTTATGAGAAAATCCTTGTACCTAGGATAGGAAACAAATAATTCTATAGAAATCAGGGCTTTACTAGAAGGGCTAAGACTTTGTGAGAGGCTCAAAATTGAGAAATTAGAAATTGAAGGTGATTCTACCTTAGTTATAAATGAAGTAAGAAGAGAAACAACACCGAACTAGCATTTGAATGGATTGGTTGAAAGAATCATGGAAACCTTAATATTCATCCCACTATATACTATCAACCATATATATAGAGAACATAATAAAGCAACAGATTAGTTGGTGAATGAAGGAGCGGATTGCATTAATAAAGAACTTCTTGGTATAGTATAGCACCTGGTTGTCTGTAAAGCTTAATTTTTAGCTTTAGAAGGCCCTCTCTAAAACATGAATAGAAAAGGAGGTTAAGCTATATGGCAATTTCATAAAATGGTATTAATTAGCGAGGATATAAACCTTTTAACAATCCTTAGATTTACTAGACAAGAAAACTAAGAAACTTTAAATAAAATAAAGTAAAAAGGAGAAATCATGAACAAAGATGGGTCCCTCTGGAGAGCCACTTGTTGGACTAGGACTAGTAATTAGGCTCCTAATTGAGAAATAAAAAGTATTGCCTAGTCATGAAGCTTGAAGTAGTGAAGAAGCAAGTACATTCATGATCATGAATTAATTATTAAAAATGGGGTAAAAAAATTTATTAAGTATGTTATAGGAATGAGTAAAGGAGGTTTAATAATTAAAGGATACTATTAGCTTTAATAGTATCTTGGAGCAATCTCCAAGCCGTAGATAATCCCAAGAAACCCAAAAAATAGGGGCTTTTTCATTTTAGGATTTGGAGAAACATATATGACATTAGATGTGATTTTGAGGTATTATGACCTATCGGTAAACCTATCTCTCTGTTAATTTAGAAAATCTCCTAATTTGGATGTTACATCTAGAAATGTCCATTAGTGATCAACTTTATCGCTAGCAATTTCTCCCTCTCTGCTAAGTACACGACACGAAGTGATATGATAGAGCATTTAAGAAGGCGAGGATTTGTGATATCACATTTACTATAGATCTAAAATTCTATTGATTATGCCAACATTTGAGGTTAAATAATATTGAATTCAAGTTAGGAGTGTCAATTTTCCCTTGTCTTCTACCAGAAATGAGAATGGAGTCGAGGATTTTAACTTTTCCCATGAAGGACAATAGGCAAATGGCATTCAGGGGTTCAATCAAGCTTGAGAGATGGAATGATGTCCTTAACTCTCTCTCAGATATTGTCATACTTAACTCCTATCTCATTGTCAAGCAACATATATAGTCTAATTTACTCTCATTATTTGGGCGGGCTATTCTCATACTAGTTGTATTTTCTCAAAAGAAGATCATTACCTTTTTAACAGAGTTATATAAACCATTAGCTCCTAAATATCTTTTACTTAGAGATTCTTTCATAGGTAGCCTTCTTATTATGTAGCTATGTTCGGTTATAATTTTTGAACTTTATTCAACTCTATAAGCTCTTGATTAATTTTGCCAATTAGTAAGCTATAAATGATATATCCTTCAAAAGGACCTTTAAATTTGTGTGTAAATTCAGCTAAAGGTAGTCTCTTCATTAGATAACTAGGAGAAAAGTTGGCAACATCGAAAATATATTAGCTGAGCTAATACATTATTGTTCTTTATGAATTTTATGATGACATCAAAATAGAGTTATATTAACAGATGAATATGTTTTTGGATAATGGATTAATTTTATAAAAAAAGAAAAACTTTGAATAGATAAACAATAACCAACAGTAAATAATATGGCTTAGAAGATCTTTGATAAGAATTGTACAAGACAACAAAAACATATAACCCATGAACTTTTCTGAATAAATGTATGAACTGAATGATTTCTCTTAAGAAATGGAGTAAGGAATTTATAGGCCAAATTCTAAAGAAGAACAAACTTATATGGGTGATTAATTAAGTGGAAGTAAGACAATATGTAAACAGGACCAAGATTCTGACTCCTGTAGATGGTTCCTGACTAGAACAAGCAGTGGCTGTCAGTTTCTAATAGAATATAGAGAAGAACAACTTAGTTAACTTTTTCTAGACCTGGAGCAAGTCTCTAAATTGATAAATCTAGTTAGATAGTTGAGTATAACATTGGTATTATGAATAAGTGAATATATTGATTTAAATCCATATATATATATATATATATAATTATATATATAAATATATATATATATACACAGATAAATATTTTTCAAAGCCTCTAGCAGAATTAATGATTACATTACTTTTTCAGAATTTATACATATTTGTTTAGAGGATAAGCTGATATTTGTCATATTTTTTCAAGCATATTTATATAAACCTAGAAGATCCCAATTTTAGATTTTAGAAATTGATCTAGGGAGATATTTTCATATTAAAAGTCTAGACTAGTAATTTTGAGTTGTCTAATCCTCAGCTTTATTCTCCTTGATCTTTCTTACTCATGAACTTACTTGGCTAGTTGAATCCCTTTACCTGAGAAGCGTCAGTGATCAGCCTTCTTCGTCTCTATATACGATGGGTTGACTAGGGCTTTATATTAAAACCAACATCTCGACCTTTTTCTCAGTCCCCCAATTTTAGGGTCAGATGAAGAATTATCAGAACAGAATATACATTCAATAATGTTCTCATTCCCCAACCAATATAAATTTCTCAACTTATTTAAAATGCTACTTTTATATTAAAATCTAATCTGCATTTAATTAGGTGTCTTGATCCCTTAAGTTTAGAAGCTTTATTCCGTAAGCAATTAAACTCATTTTTAAAATATCTTATAACAATAGTTGTTACTAAGATTTACTTCTGAATTTATAGAGAATTATAAATACAAATATACATATATATAAATAGAAACACGGTAATAGACATATGATTGAATTAGATTTGGATTTATTAATCTAATTGATATCTACCTTATAAGAGTCTAATCTTAATAGTTAGTAACTGTTGCCTGACTTTCAGTCACCCATCATTTTTTTGGTCATGTCTCAGTCTAGGTCTAAGTCTTTTATTGGATAGGCTATCCTTGTCGGGTTCCCCTGCTATTGTCTTATCTTTTCTAGCCGGGTGGGTTATTTGGAAGTCTCTTTACCATTGGGTAGGTTATAGTTCCCAACCCGGCAAGGATAATGTGATCTTATTGGTGATCTTTCTTAGACAGAATGGCAATTGGAGACCATGATTCTCGGACACTCATAAGGAATCAGAAAAGGGTTCTTCATTTGGATGATGCATTAGCAGAACTAGTAATGACTATTCAGTGAGGATCATCTCATATGATAGTATGCAAAGAATTCATTTCTTTGTATAAGTGGTCTCTACTGATCAATATTCCAGACTATTATAATGCTCTTAACTTTTCAGTGATTACAGAGAAAATAGCAATGAATCAGTACCAAATCATAATGGGATCAAGGAACAGTTTTATGTAGTCATGAACAACTCGATGATTAGTTAAGATGGCCGAAAGATGGAGTTGATTCCCATCACAATAATGAGCATATGGGTGATGATTGTAATCGGATGTGGACAAACATAATTAAAGACTGGTGAAGTTCGGGTATTGGCCTTTTTATGTGCAACAGTGCAGAGCTTGTACTCACTTGATACATCTTTTTACAATGAATAAAAGTTGATGATCTTCATAATATGAATACCTGGATCTATTCTTTGAACCTTAATGATCCTGTTAGAGAAGACCGCATGAGATTTCGAGTCGAAATGATAAAGCGGTTGCATGATCACAAGGAATAAAATAATACCATGCGATCATGTGACAATGAAGTATGTCAGAGCCCACGTATGCCAACAATGCAGTCCACGTACACCAACAGTGCAGATGCTATAATTAGCTAGGGAAATGCAACCTCTTGGAAGATGTGTGAACTTGACCAATGATAGAGTGGTCGCATGATCGCAAGAATTAAACAAGTGCTATGCGATCATGTGAGATGAAGCCACGTGTTAGGTGGGGCCAAGAAAAGTTTCTCTGCGGTTATAAGATACTGAATCGACGGCTTCCGCTTAGCCTATATGGAGTCAGAGATTCTTAGAGGGATAGCGGGATCATGACAGGTGTAAAGTGGTGGGTCCAAAGGCATCCATACCATGTGGCTTTCTAAAGGAAAATCAACGGTCCCCGCTTTTCCGTTATGGTGTGAAAAAGTCATAGAGGCAATGCGGTAGGTGTGTGGTCGCATGGTCGCATGACTAAGAAAAATGTCATGCGATCATGCAACAACATAAGTTATGGCTCATTGCAATATCGAAGGCAATTGGTTATGCTTGCCCTGTTATAAAATGAATTCGACTTGCATGTTCTGTGCACTCTAGTTTAGCATGAATAACAAAGAGCAGAAAGCTTAGAAAAGGGGACTGATTTTATAAGGAAATTACATAATAATGGCAGGTTCAATCAAAAGATTACTGCTATGGTGTGAACAGTTTGTCTTCTCCCAAATGATGGTAGAGGAGAAATTTGATATAGTGGATCGGGTTTCTCAGTCGAATCAATTGGATATAACTTTAGTATTGAAGGTGATCGAATCTTTTTCAATAAGATTGAAGTGGCAATAAAGCAATCTTAAAGCCATTAATTACAAACTATTGAAGCTTCTATGCATCCAAAAGTAAGATAAATTGTTGGTATCACTGTGAGAAAGGAATAATATATCTTCGAGTGACTTAGAAGAAGGAATAAATACATTGTACCAGCCATCACAAACAGAGGAATAACAGTTCAAATATGTTAAGCACAGTATTTTATTGAATATTTTCATGGTGATAAGACACGGCTCACTATTGATTCAAATTGTAACCAGAATTATTTATCTTCTATGAGGTCAACTTCTTATGAAACAAGGACAGAGAAGAGGTCTAATACATTGAGATGGTTGAACATTCATAAACAGTGAACATGTCACTCTGATTAAGGGAGTCAAACAGTTTGTGTTATATCAAATTCTCTTCAATAACACAGAAAAAGGATGATGGTAATAATATTTCTTTCATAGATATAAGTTGGCAACTGTTCATATGACATCTTCCATTCTATGATGATCAATTTTGATATTTTAAATCATATTGATCCAATGAAGATCTATTCAGTTCACCTTCTCAAGCTGAATCAGATAAAAGGACAAAATCTTATCAGTTCCTCCTTGTTGTGATGTCGAAACACCTGTCTTCAGTCTTTTCAAATTCTGGAATTGGAAACACTTTGTATTCCCATGAATGCTATGTATTGTAAAAATCTATATATACTGTTAAAGAAGTTAATACAAGGGTCAGCAAATTTTTGGCATGAAGAGAGGTTGCAGAGACAATCATACTTGGTGTCAATTCTTTACTGTCCATGTGCTTCCTTTTTCCGCATACTGTCAGAGAGCTGGAGTAGAGGAGAGGGCACTTTCTAATTTCTGCATTTTCATTCATGCATAGAGATTGATGTTTAGTTTTTGTAATAGATTTGGTTGTAGATTGCAAGCAAATATAATCAGAGTATTGTGTTTGTGTGTTTAAAACAAGGAAAGTTTTGTTATGAATCAGAGTATTTGGGCAACACTTTTCTGATTACTTTCAATCAGATTATTGTTATGGTTAGTTTTGAGCACTTTCTTGTATTCTTAGTCAAATGGTGATTGGGTGGTAGATCAAAGTACTGTCATTTGATCCTATTGCAAATATTTGGATGTTTAATCTTCCTTTTTAATCTCATGTCATTGCATTTACAAAACTAACAGCATTCTTGCATTACCAATATTGGGAAGTCATAGGATGTGTGAATTCTTGAGGTTGGCTAGGATTAGAATCTAAAATCTACCTGAGTTAGTCCTGGATAGGATTAGCTTGGTTTTTCCTCTGTTGTTCTCTAGTTAAGAACATACCCTGCAGTAGGAATTAGAGATAAAACATAATTCATTGAATATTTTTCACATAGGGAGTTGTACCTCAATTCAGAGGGAAACTAGATATTCTCATAAACAGTTTCCCAATTGTTGTATAAAGTTGTTCTTCATTATAAAATTGGGCAAATAAAAGGAGTAAAAGAAGAAGAAAAATCTATTTACCAACAGTAACGTATAAGTGAAGAAGGAGATCTGCTATCTCCTTTGATCAAAACAAATTCAAATCATATGTCGGTTCTAATTTTTAAGGCAATAAATGATAAAGGAATAGTAAATTAAAAGTATTTTATTTTATGTCGATTCTCATTGTAATCACCCAAAAATAGTCACCTAGACTATTAGCCCCTTGCTAGCATTATTTGCTAAAATCATCAATTGCTTATTCTTGATCAAATCCTATTTTATCATTTATTCGATTATTTTCTATGGGCTAACCATTTTATCCTAAAGTATTTATTTATTTAAAAGGAATTCCCTCCCCTTTTAATAAATAAAAAGCCCCCACTCTTCTTATCCTAAGTTGCACAAATAAAGCATTATTCTTATTTTATAAAAAGGAGAAAAGGCCTTTTTGTCTCATATGGGACACAAAAGTCAACTCTTATTTTTTCATTGGAGGATACTTGTGCACATGGATTGCTCCTCTTTCAAGCTCCACCCTTGATTAAATCTTTTGCCTCTTAATCTCCATGGTCCATTTCTTTTCAATTCTTTTAAAAGGAGAGCTCTCTTTTCATTCTAGATCCCCAACTTTTTATGCTAATCTTATGCTGCAGGATTTCTTAGACTTTGGAGCTTTTGGAGACCTTCTTGCATCTAGACTTTCATTCTTGCATCATAGCCTAGTTTCTTTCATTGCATTCTTAATCTAGTTTCCTTTCATGCTCTAGATTAGCTCACATAGCTTAATTAGCAAGGATTTGTAATGCTTTTATCTTTCCTTTCATAGTTTAGCTTGCATTTTCATTTCTAACATAGTTGCATTGCATCTCCATCTTGATTCTTGAGGATATTGACATTCTTTCCCTTGTCTCTTTGAATCTCCCATTGCATGGTTTACTAGCAAGGTTATAGGCTTAATAGCTCTAGCTGAGAGCATTCTTAACACTCTTGCACTCCATGCCTAGGGAGCTCTAGGTCACTTTTTCAAGGTTTCCTACTCATGGATTCTCTTGGAAGTAATGACTTAGATAAGTGCACATTCTATTGTGTACATTTTTGGTACCCACCATGGGGCAAAACAGCTCTATTTTGTCCTTCTTTTTATGCATTTTTGCTGCATGTTTCGGCTATTTTTTATTTTTTATGATTTTCATGCGCTGTCCGTACTTTCATGTGTCACTATTACAAAATCTCGCGTGAAGTTTCTCACTGTATCACGTGATGTTTTGCTGGTACTAGCACTTCTGTGCACGATAAAGGTGTTTTATCATGTGGGTCTATGTACTTTCTTGCACGAGTCTGTGTACTTTCTCACACGAGTCTATGTACTTTCTCATGCGAGCCTTCGCACATTCTCACGTAGGCTTGTGCTTTCTCATGCGTGGTTTGGTACTTTCTCACACGGCCCTGAGTATTGTCTCATGTGAAATTCCATGATAGTAGAGACCTAGAGTTTCAGAGTTGCTAGTTCTGCTTGTTGTTTTCAGGTTTTCTATTTTTGAATTTTTGATTTGTTGTAGCTAGATAGAGGTTTACTTGCATATTTTACTTGGTTTTGATGTGCTAACCATTGTGGAGCTAACAATTTATGCTTTTAGGTGCTCTCATTGATTGAATATTTTCTTAAAAGAACGCATGTCAAAGCTCCAAATGCACAAGGGCTGCTAATTGTTTTTGCAGGGCTGCCCAAAGCATAAAAACCAATCAAGTGCTTGTTTAATTGCTTTCATATTAAGTGTGGCATATACTAGTTGTTTCTTTTTTAGGCACTTAATATCTTGTTGTAGGAATCATTTGGTGGTAGAAGAGTATGCTCTTCACCCTTGTGGTGAAACATAAATCTTGACCCATCTTTGGATTTTGAAAGAAAGAGGGTAATTGAACCTTTGCTTGGTGTGTTTGGGAGAAATTTTTGAGCAAGGAGAGTATGCTCTTCACCCTTGAGGTGAAACAGAAATCTTGAAACTCAAAGGTTGATCCACTCTTTGTTTAGTTTTAGAATCCTTTAGTAGGCCTACTCTTGAGCAATCAAGAGGAATGACCCAAGTAGGGACAAGCTTTTCACCGGCTATTCCGACCCACTATAAACTCAAGGCTATCAAGGACACAAAACCTTGGTAGACCTAGTACTTATCTTCGCTTAATGTGAGTACTTGTGGGATTGTGACCATGAGAAAAATGTTGAGCAAGAATGCTTAAGGTACTCTTGTGGCCGCGATGTCCATTACTTGTTGCAAGGTAAGGAGTCCTTTCAGGGAGCAAGATGAGTATTATGAACGGAAGCCCTTACTAAGAACCATAGATAGAAGCTACCCAATTTTGCCTATTAACATCTTGGTGCAAGGATTGATCTTAGTGGACTAACCCAGATCACCCCAAGACTACTCACTATCTGTGTTCCTTTGGTTGTGTCATTGGCACTTCCACGACAAAGCCAACATCTATTGTGGGCAACCACTTTGTGTGAGGTGATTGGACATCAAGTGTGGGCCAAGTTGTTAAGTATTGAGCCTTTGTCCTTCTAGGCTAGTAAGTGTTTGAAGTATTCTCACTGTGATCTACCCATGCAAATGTTCTCTAACATTAAACATCATGGTAGTGCTCACAGAATTTTTCATTTTGATATCACAATTTCTTGTCTTGGCAAGGTTGCTTTTGCCCTTGCACAAGTGTTTTATGACATGTTTGATCACCTATTGTTTGCAAACTTCTCTATTTCCTAATATTACTATGCTTGAAACCAAGAAATTGTACTTGTCAACTTACAACATTGGCCAAATTGCTTTCAAAACTGAGTTTTTCACGTTCACTAGTCAAGAGTCGTACGATATTGAAACATCATCACACACCCTCTTGAGAATTGTCGTGCGATACATCATTCCTGATTCTTTATCACATGCATACTATAAACTCTGTTGCATTACCTACCTAGATTCTATCGTACTGCCTTATGCAAAATATCATCCTGCTATTCTGAGAACTATTGCACAGAGTGATTTTGTTGTCTTGTTGTTGTCTGCAATCTGACGTTGATTCATGTCATTTCCAGTCTTCCCAGGTCAGTCCAGATCAGATCTTAGGTGTTGTGATATGTTGCTCAATATCTAAATGAACTTAAATGGTATCAAGTTGCACAAAATGACTCTTGGTCTTCTTTCTTCCACATCTCCCATGTCTTCCTAGTCTCTCATTTCCATCTTTTCTCTTCTTTCTTCATACTTCTTCCTCTTCTTCCTAAACTCTTCATGTCTTCTTGATTCTTTTCCTCTTATTATCTAGTCTACCTTCTTCTATTCATCTCTTCTAAAACTTCCATGCTTTATTCTTCCTCTTTCAGAACCATGAATTTCAACTATCTTGTTATGGAACCTCTCTTGAAAATAGATGATCTCGAACTCATTGCTCAATTCGAAGAGTTTTATTCCTCCAATAGTCTTTCTAGACATAGCATGGGTGATAAAATTAAGGTAAAGATAAAAGAAAAGATGAATGAATTAGATGCCTTTGCTAGGATCATAGACATGATCATGTCATGACCTCCTTCTTCCAAACATTTTTCATCTTCTAAGTCTTCTCATCCTTCCTCATCTTCCAAGTCTTACCATGACTCTTCTAGACATTATTCTCATTCCTCATTCTCCAAGCCTTCTTCCTCCACTAGGTCTTCACTTGCCTCTTCTTCACGATCTCATTCCTCTTCTACTTCTCCCAAGAGTCTTACTTCTCTTCTCAAGACATACCATGATGAGAAATATGATAGCCCTTGTGATACCTATAAAACCTCTATTCCTAAGAGTCCTCCTAGTCGTGTGCTTGTGCTTACTAGAAATGGGTCATCACATTGGATATATATAGATCGTGATGGTGATCCATATGATTCTAATTTTGAAAGAGACTTTGATAATTTCTGTGAACAATACCTTGATTATGATCCATTTACTACTACTGAGGGCTATAAAATGTACTGCGTTGATTTGAAACATCAATATTATAAGAATTATTCCTCTAAGAACTCTCATGTTAAAAATAAAGATGACACTCTCAAGCAAGATTATGTTAATGTTGAACCTTTTTCTTGTGATGGTTCCCTTCCATCCCCTACTTCCTCCAATACCCATACATTTTCTAAAGCTTCTGAGTCTTCCAAATCTGTCACAAATCCTTCATCCAACAAAAATCTTAATACTTTTTATGTGGTTCCCTATAGTTACATCAAGGGCTACCTCTTAAAGAAACTCAAGCTAACCTTCACTTGGCTGCAAATACTTTCAATAATGCTAAACCTAAAGAGCCTAAGCCTTTATGCGCTATAATGCCTACTTCAACTAGTCCTTCACTATCTCTTCTAAAGTCTTCCATACAGTTCCAACATGCTTCCTTGTCTTTAGAAGTGGCTCCATGTCAAGAGGACTCTAAAAATGATAAAGAAAAGAACATAAAGAAATATCAAGATCAAGAACCCTCCATGTCATCCAATCCTTTTTATGATGTCTCTTATCCATTTGATGGTTCTTTTGATCTTTTACACCCTTCCTCATTCATTCCACCATGTCTTAAGTCTTCTCCTAAGCAAGATCAAGCTACTACTCACACCATTGAGCTTATTGACAATAAAAATGACCTTTGATGCAGGAGCATCTTGGGTGTAAGAGCAATCTTGCATCACCCAAAAATATTTCTATTTTTGTAAGGTCTATCTTGTGCAGAGCCGCTATTTATGGAAACTTGCTATTTTTAGTAAGTTGGTCTTACGATCTTGAAATGTTCTAATTTTACATGTGGAGGTTCATCTCAGTCATATCAGCCTGCCAGTAAAGTGTCATGGCTAGATCAGGTCTAATTTTGAAGATATTGAAGATTTTCGGTATTGGCAGCAGGGTACAGAAACTTCAAACTCAGTTTTGAAGGCTTTAGAGGCCCCAGATGAGGTTGAAAATTTGGGTGATGGGCGCTTTGCACAAGTTAAGCCTGTAGAGCGCTTCGTGGCATTTCTAGAATGGGGTTATAATAGCCAATCGGGTCAATGGGCGATGACTTATGGTCTTCAGAAGTTGGGTCACCTGAAATGGCGAAAAATAATTTTTCTTCAAAATTTTTGTTTGGGTTTCAAAACTCATTTTGAGCCGACATTGATGTAATAAATTGTAAAATAAAATAATTCTAAGTTTGGTCAGCCCTAAGGGCTAAATTTCTAGAACCTTCTCGGGCGGTGGAAATTGCCTATATAAAGAAGGTCCGTAGTGTTGTCTAGAGCAGTTTTGGGTAGTAGATCTGGGTATTGATTCGAGGCTTTGTCCTACAGAATATTGTAAGGGAATTCCCATGTGGCTTTGCATATTGTAATTCTGAAAGTTTGTAATTCCACATTTGTGGAGATAATAAGAAGCTAATTTTCTGTTCTTGCATATTATTGTTGTTGTTTCTCTATTTCTGTTATGTGTTTGTGGTATTAGGGGGAGCACCCTTCATCAACCTTACTACACTTGCGCTTTCTAAAGATGATACTTCCATTAAGGTTATTAAAAATAGTGTTAAGCCTATTGAAAATCAAGAGAAAAATTATATGCTTATGCTATCCAAAGCTCCTTGTCAAGATCAAAGTCTTCCATCTTCTTTTTCTACCACTCCATGTTCACTTCCACTTTCTACTCTTCCTAAGTCTTTTCAAGCTCCGAAAAAATCATATCAAAGAAGTTTCTCCTATTCAAGATGTTCATGATCCTATTGCAAATCCTAATGCTCACTCTAAAGATGCTGATATCCTTGGTTGTCATATAGATGTTGATGAACTTATTGATTATCCTTTTGTATCTTCCACGTCCATCCTTGGACCTCCTCCACCAATACTAAAGACTTCACATCTTCCTTCCATCTTGGGCCCTTATGTCCCTTCACTTTTCCCTCCTAACTCTCCTAATTCATCATCCATCTTGGGTCCTTACGTCCCTCCATCTCCTATCTTTCCTCAAGATCAACATAGATGCATACCCTTGAATCCTTTTCATCCACACACCCATCTAAACTAGTCATATCCTCCTTCTTCTTCCACAAGTCTGAAGTCTTTTGGAAGTAACTTGAATGTTCAATACAAGAAAAAGAATCAATACAAGAATCCATCAAAAAAAGAAGATCACCATGTCTCCTCTAATTGACATGGAGGCATAAAGTCAAAAGAGATATCTAAGAAGAAGACTATAAGACAAGTATGGGTTCTAAAATCTATCATTGAAGATATTCTCTCTAAATCATCAAAACGAAATGAAAAGCCTACTGCTATATGAATTCCAAAGTCTCTCTTGAAAGAGTCTAATGATGAGAAACAAGTGAAGTTGACATTCAAGCTTCCAAAGGCTTCCACTTCATCTTCTTCCAAAAACATTCTTCCATTCCATGCACCTAAACCTCAACCTCTGCTATCCATTCACCATATGCCTTCACGTATTCTTTCATTCACATTTCCTCCATCCTCTCACCACCTTTCAAGGTATGTGTTGATGTTGATCTTGCCTTCCTTTCCATCTACCCTTTCACAATCATTCCATTTATTATCCTTCTACCTTCTATCCTTTTTCCTCATTTGCCTATTCCTCCTATCTTCCAACTGCACTCGCTTTACATAAAACCATATCCTCCATTTTTCTCTTCCATCTTCCTTTCCCTATCAGCATCTTTGAGCATATCACTTTGAATCCTTGGCATATCATGGTTTATCTTTTCAAAGAGCATTATCTAAAAAGCTTGCCTTCTTCCAAAAAAATTTTTTTGAAAAAATAGAAAAAAAAAATGAAAAAATTAAAAATGTGCCTTGGTGAAAACCTAGAAACAGGCACCTCAGTAGCAAAAGTAAAGAGAAATAAATTCATCCTATGGTGAAAACCACTCCCTTGTGGCACCTTGGATAAGTACTGTGATGAAAACTTGGCAATCAAGCATCATGCGTAGTTCTACATATTTCATCAATTCCGTCTTCTCTCTTTGATCTTGGCAATGTTGACCTATACATGAATATTTGGCTATCTTGTGAGCTATCTTACGATGATCTTGCTTTCATTCTATTCATGTTTAGCCTTCATATTTATTTTCCTCCATTCATTCTAGCCTTTCGCTATCCTTTTCCCCTTTGATCTTGATCTAATAAAAAAGAGTAAAATACGATGCTATGAAGCCTCTTGACATGTCTACTCCTTTGGACTACATCCTTTCCTTCATTTGC
The DNA here is from genome assembly GCA_027943335.1 of Chamaecyparis obtusa. Classification (NCBI taxonomy): domain Eukaryota; kingdom Viridiplantae; phylum Streptophyta; class Pinopsida; order Cupressales; family Cupressaceae; genus Chamaecyparis; species Chamaecyparis obtusa. Next base: position 664,830 of record BSBK01002454.1, on the reverse strand, counting down.
ATTACGATTTTGTGACTTATCCTATGCTAGCCTTTCATTGCTTGTCCAAATGTGCTTTACATGAAAACTTTTCCCTAGCTTGGGTACTCTTGAGGAGTTTGCCCTTGAGGATTTCTTCCCTTCATTCTCTTTCATTCTCTTGACTTCCATCTCTTCCACTAGCTTGCTAATCCCTCTTGTCCTCCACTTTGCTAAACATTGGGACTACATGATGTGATCTTGCTTGGGAGTTTGATGCCCATTCTGTCTGGGGGCATCTTTTGTACATATTTATTGATCTTGAAAAAATTCTATAAAAAAAATTCATATATGATGCTGAAAAAAATTTTTAAAAGCATAAAAAGTACTGAAAAAATGAGCATCCTAGTGAAAACCTAGTAATAGGCACTTTGATGTCTCACCCAAAAAATTAAAAAAATTAAAAAAACAAAAAAATAGAAAAAGTGCCTTGGTGAAAACTTGGAAACGGGCACCTTGGTAGCAAAAATACAATTTTTTTTTTGAAAAAAGTCCTGAAAAAATCTATCAAGTGGTGAAAACCTGGAAACAAGCACTACTTGAGACCCTTGCACCTATGTCTATCAGTCTTGCATGGCACTCCTTCACTCCACTTCTCATTTTGCCTCTCCTAGCTTGGAATTGACTCTTGTCTTAGTCCAGGGGGCATACGTTGTTTTAAGCTTATCTTGGGTCTCTTTGTGCATTCGAGTTTCTTGGGCCACTTGGTTCCAATGGTGTTTTTCAACACCACCCCAATTGTGTTTTTCAACACTTCCCTAGCGTCAAGTGTTTCTCAACACTTATCAGATATCCTACCCGCAGTCTCGAATGATACGATATTTCTCACTAGCTGATGCGATACTCAAATTTTGACTCTCTAACCTACACACACGCACTTAAACACTTGACTTGCTAAGATTTATTTGTTTGTGTGCTGTCTATGATGATTTCTTTGCTGAGTGTTCTCTCCCTGATAGTTTTCGATGATGCCAAGCATTTTCGATGATGTCGAGCTAGAAGACTAGGGGCATGAGGACATGTTTTATTTGTTTTCTACCTGTGGATATATTTTGTTGATCTTAGTTGTCATAAGCATGTATGCTTGTTCCACTTGACATTGGGATCTACAAGGTATTCTCCTTGACTGTTTTCGCAAGTGCATGCTTATATTCATCTTGACTTTCTTGTGTCTCAATGCGAGCATAATCTTGCTATATCAAACTTAGGGAACCTCACTGCACTAGTCATCTTGACCTACATGTCTTTGATGCCTAGGTGAGATTTCCACATTCCTATCTGATATAGATCATATTCAGATTCACATAGTTATACTAGTGTGTATTGTATGATCTGTATGCACCCTAAAATGGTCGCCTAGACTTTGGGCCCCATTTATTTGATTTATCAACCCTGAATCATTTTGATCAATAATCAATATTTTCAACATTATCAATTTTTTTATTAAATCTTAAATTCGATCATATATTGAATTTTTATCCTATGGGCTAACCATTTTATCCTAAAGTCTTTATTTATTCAAAAGGAATATTTCCTCCCCTTTTAATAAATAAAAAGCCCCACCTTTTCATCTTATCCTAAGTTGCACAAATAAAGCACTATTCCTATTTTATAAAAAGAAGAAAACACTTTTTGTCTCATATGGACATAAAGTCAACTCCTATTTTTCTATTGGAGGATACTTGTGCACATGGATTGCTCCTCTTTCAAGCTCCACCGCTGATTAAGACTTTTTGCCTCTTAATCTCAATGGTCCATTTCACCTCATTTCTTATAAAAGGAAAGCTCTCTCCTTCATTTGCATATACCATGTTTTGAATACTAATCTTATGCTGTAGGAATTCTTGGAGACTTTTGGAGCTTTTGGAAACCTTATTGTTCTTAGTCTTTCATTCTTGCATTTTAGCTTCATTTCATAGCTTAGTTTCCTTTGATGCAATAGATTAATCCCACATAGTCTAAATAGGAAGGATTTGCAACACTTGTTCTTTCCTTTTCATAGAATACTTTGCATATTTGCATCCTCATTTTAGTTGCATTGCATTGCATTTTCATAGTGATTCTTGAAGATATTGGCACTCTTGCCCTTGTCCTCACTTGAATCTCTTGTTGTGTGGTTGACTAGCAAGGTCACAAGCTTGTAGCTCTAGCGGAGAGCAAATACATTATAGTCCCTTGCAACTCCATGCATAGAGAGCTATGAGCCGCTTTGTGAGGCCTCATTGTTGAGCAATCTTGCATGTAATGGTTCATAGAAGTGCACCATTTTAGCATGTACATTTCTGGCGCCCACCATGGGGCAGAGTAGATAGGCTTTGCCTTTTAGTTTCTTGTATTTTCTTCATTTTTTAGATTATTTTTCAAAAATTTTGCAGGTTCTGGTTCTCTATCTCAGAATATCGTGCGACACTTCTCAAGTATATTGTGTGATATACCTTACTATACGCGTGTGACACTTTGCGCCAAAGAAGAATCGCACGACAGTATTGAGGTATATCACCTGGTGTCGTGCGAAGTATCGCCCACCTATTGTGCAGTATATCACCCGAACCGAGGTATATCACGCGGGTATAGAAAACTATATCACACGATACTGGTGAAGTTCAGGGTATATCGCCTGATCTGACAGAGACCTACAGTTCAAGCTTTATCATTCAAATCTGATCATATTTAGTTTGCTGGTTTGCTTTACTGTATTTAGATAGGTCTAACCTACATCTTTTAGCTTAGGTAAATCAGTTTCTTGCAATTATTTTTATTTAAATTTTGGATTTTGCTAACATTGTGAGCCTAACTAGTTGTGATTATCAGTGCCTTTTGCTTGAGAAGCTTGCCAAAAATCTCATGTCAAAGAGGGCCACTAACAGTTTTTGCAGGGCTGCCCAAGCATAAAAACAAAAATAAAAAATAAAAAAATATTGCTTGTTTATTTGCTTTCCTTTCAAGTGTGGCATTCACCAATTGTATTAGGAATTTTTTAAAACTTTGTGAAAGAGATTTTGAGGTGGTAGGAGAAGTATGCTCTTCACCTTTAGGTGAATCAGAAAATCTTGACCCATCTTAAGGTTTTGGAAGCAAGGGAGTAATTGAATCTCTTTGCTTGGTGTGTTTGGGAGAAGTTTTTGAGATAGGGGAGTATGCTCTTCACCCTTGAGGTGAACCAAAAACCTTGAACCTCATAAATTATCCATTTTTGTTTAGTTTAGGAATCCTTTAGCGGGCCTGCTCTTAAGCAATCAAGAGGAACGACTCAAGTGAGGACAACCTTGTCATCATTTTCCTTGGTGGCAAGTGATTCCAACTCACTATAATCTCAAGGCTATCAAGGACACCAAAAACCTTGGTAGACATAACACTTATTTTCATTTGATGTGAGTAGCTCATGGGATTGCGACCATGGGGAAAATATTAAACAAGAATGCTTAAGGTACTCTTGAGGCTGCAAGGTCCTAGTCCTTTATGAGGAGCAAGAGGGGTGTTGTGAACGAAAATCCTTATTAAGAACCATTAGATAGAAGCCACCTTATTTAGCTGCTTATCTTCTTAGTGCAAGGATTGATCCAAGTGGTTTACCCAGATCACTTTAAGATACTCACCATATGTGTCCCTTTGGTTGTGTCATTTGACACTTCCACGACAAAGCCAACATCTCTTGTGGGTAACCACTTGGTGTGAGGCAAGGGGGCATCAAGTTGTGGGCTAAGTTGGTAAGTATTGAGCCTTGACTTTTTAGGATAGACTTGCTTGAAGTGTCTTTGATTGTGTGATACCAGTGTAAACGTTCTCAACATACAAACAATCGGTAGCATTCATAGGGTGCAATTTTATTTTTGATATCATAAGTGTTTGCCTTGGAAAGGTTGCTTTTGCCCTTGTTTCAAGTGTTTTGAGACATGTTTGATCCCTCACTATTTGCAAACCTGCCAAAATTTGCTGATATTGTGACTGAAATCGAAAACATCAACCTTCAGACCAAAAATTTTGACCAAGTAGACCCAAAAATGCAAATTTTACACAGTTCTGGTCAAGAGTTAAGTAATCTTGCAACAGTATCGCGCTCTTTAGAGCAAAGTATCACGCGATACTTCGCAGGTTCGAAAAGTATCACCTTCTTTGAGAAGAAATATAGCACGATAGTTCGCCCTTGGCAGACTATCGCCCGACTTGCCTGGAGTGTATCGTCCGACTATTATAAGGTATATCGCCTGGCATAAGGCGAAGTATCACACAGTTGTAGGTATATCGCCCCAGTAGCTTGGAGTATATCGCCTGGGTAATTTTTGTCGTGCTTGCAATTTGGTCAGTTTCAGTTGCTGTTAATTAGGTTAGGTCTTAGAGTAGGCTTCTTGCTTTGACGTTTGAGACCTGTCTTGACTCTAAATTTTTGGTTTTAGTCCTCCGGGATAGCATCATCCGATTTACGAAATCACTTTGGAATAATTGTCAAATTAGAAGGTCATTCTTGGTGCCAAGGTTCATCTCTACGATTGTTAGCTACATTCTTGGCAAATTTTAGTGCTCTTATTGTCCAAATCACTTTCATTGAAATCTCAATTTCAATCATATTTTGGCCTAGTCCAACCTCCTGGTTCAAAAGTGCAAGGGTAGTCACCCTTTGATTTGAAGCACCTCTTTGACAGTGTTGGTAAAGCCCCTTTTCTATCTTCTCATTTCTCTTTGGACAATAGAGGACTTTGATTATCCTGGTTTGGCGCTGACACTTTGAGAGGTCACCTTATCATTGAGAGTATCTTTCTTTCATATCAGTTACGACAAGGTATCAAGTCAATCAAGGGAAGCGACCCCCTGTTGCCTTTAGCCAGTTACCACCCATCAAGACTCGTCGACAGCATAAGGGAAAAGGACCCCTTTTTGATCAATCACCTAAGAGTGAATCTGAGGTTTGTTTTAATCCAGAAGCTAATCCTAGTGAAGTGAGCACCTCTTTTGTACCACTTTCATCAAGTATGGACATGAGTTACACTTTCACCCGACAACAAAGAGAAGCCATGAATCAAACTCTTGAGGATATCTTCCAATGACATAGAAGAGAGTACGGTGGTTCTTCTCATGCTATTCCACCCGGGTCACCTCCCAACAGCGCGAGGTATTTTGATGCTCACCAACGAGCCGAGAAACATCATAAGCAAGCTCACTCAAATTCAGGGTCACAACACGAGGACCAGAACAATGAATCTAGTGATCACCACATAAATGCAGCCAATGCAATAAGGCATTCGAGACCATCCTCCCCACTTAAAGACACCTCTCGATATGCAAATACAAGATTGAGAAGCATTGAGAGGGAGAAGCAAGCCTATTTGGATGAATAAGCTGCTAAAAAGGAAAAATTCAGACAACTAGAAGAAGAGGAACATGCGTTGTTAGACATAAAGAAAAGAGTCACCCAAGAAGAAGAAGATAGACTCTAGGCACAACAACTCCAAAGCCGATTCAATGGGAGGGGAACCAATAGTGGGACCAACTCACCCCCATCTACCCCTTCGCTAAGTCCTAGAAGAAGATCAAGGACACCCTCATGATCCCCAAGTCCTAGAGGAAGAAGGGTTTCAAGATATGATCATCATAGGAGACGATCACCTCATAGACATTCAAAGCAACCCTCCCAACGAGCACATCATGGCTCACAACACGGAGGAAGTTATGCCAAATTTGACCATATGGATTTTATGACTATGCAACAAGAACCATCCTTTCAAGCATATGTGGAACGATATGTGGAACAAAACAAGGATCAATTCCTAGAAAGCCTTATCAACAAAGGTGCTAAAGTTCCATATGATTTTGACGTCCACCAAAAGATTAAGAAATAGAATCCTTCAACCAATGAGGTGATCATGCAAATGCAGAAGGACATAGAAAGGATGAGGGCTCCTAAGAGCACATTTAATTTGGACTCCATATGTCCCAACCCGATTGACAAAAGTGTGGTGTTGGTTGAGTTCCCTAAGAAAGTTGAGTTTCCAACCTATGACAAATATGATGGCGTTGGTGACCCTCATGACCATGTTCGACAGTTCTACATAATGAGTTTTTCTTTTCATCATGAAGACTCCTACTTGATGAGGTTATTTTCGAGGAGTCTCAAAGGCCAAGCCATGGAGTGGTTCACCAACCTTACTCCTCCAGTAAAGTCATTTAAAGAACTCATCTAAAGATTTGTTCAACATTTTGCTTATAATCTATCAAGGTCAGTCACAATGCTTGATTTGTGCAAGCTTAAACAAAATCAAGGAGAACCTTTTGTCACTTTCCTACAAAGATGGAGACGTTTGTGCTCAAAATATTTCAGGACAATTCCTAAGGAGGAAAGAATAGACATCATTGTGAGTAACTTAGTGCCAAAATTAAGATATGAGGTAAGGAAAATACCATTTAATTCTTTCAATACCATGGTCGAAGTGGCATGTCGCATAGAGGATGTCCTAAAAGAACAAGGAATTTTGGCTAAATCAATTAATAACAACAATGACCAAAACAACAACAATCATGGTTATAAGGACAAAAAGAACTCCTATTGGAACAAGAATAAATAGGTGGTCAATGATGGAGTTGTTGACTCACCACAACCTAAGAATGAAGGAGTTCTTAATCTCTCCAATGTGGTACAAGCCATGAAGCTGCAAGCGTCCTCAGGACAACAAGAGAATAAATCCAAGTACCAAGGGAAACCCAAGAAGGAAAAGAGACAATTCACCAAACTTGGGGACTCCTATGCCGACATTTTCAAAACACTAATTGCTCATAATTTGGTGCAACCTCAGGATCCTGCCAAGCACCGCATACCCAATCCTAAACCTCATTGGTGGGATGAGAAAGCCTTTTGTGTCTTCCACAATGGAATTGGACATGATATCAAAAATTGTTTTAGGCTTAAACATCTTGTCCAAGACCTCATTGAAAGTGGGCGATTACAAGTTGATGGTTTAACCACTAATGCGGATCATAAGGATTTTAAGGAACCCTTGCCCAAATATGAAAAAGGGGAGAATTCTAACAATAAGCATGGCAAAGCTACTATCAACTATGCCTACACAAATGCTGAAAATGTTATTAACATGCTTGAAGTGGCTGATGATAATATCAACATGATGAGAGGGAAAGATCCTTATGGATATGATGTGGATTCAACTCCTATGCCTAATGAAGGACCCGTTGTGGTGCTAAGAGGTCCTCACTCACGAAGGATGCCCCAATCCCTCAATGTTGTTACTAGGGGTCAGTCTCAAGCTCTCATTATTATCAGAGGTCCTAGCTCTAGCAAGTCTAAGCAGCCCATATCCAAGGGTGCTCTTCCTAAATCTGATGTTGGTCCTGATTCAAATTATAACCTTATTGACCAATTACAACGTACACTAGTGCAGATATCTATTTTTGAACTTTTAGAATTATCCCCTAAGCATAAGCGTGTCCTTGAGGATGCTTTGCGAGCAGCCAGTGTCCCTAACAACTTAGATATTGATCAATTCTAGAATATGGTCAACCATTTGGCTAGCCCTCATTACCTCACTTTCTCATAAGAAGATGACAAATCCATCAGCCACCCACATAACCTGGCCTTACACATCGAAGTCATGATCCATAAAACTTGTGTCAGGCGTGTATTGATAGATGGGGGTGCGGGGCTCAATATTTGTACCATGAGTTTGTTGAAGGCTCTAGGATATTCTGAAGAAGTCATTGACACAAGGAAAAAGATCACAATCAAAGCATATGATGAAGCAAAAAGAAGTTCAAAGGGATTGGCCATTTTGCCTATTTACATTGGTCCAGTAGAAAAGGATATCTTATTTCAAATTGTTGATGTTGGACCTTTAGCCTACAACATTTTGCTAGGTAGGCCATGGATTCACGAAATGCAAGCAGTCCCATCAACGTATCACCAGTGTGTTAAGTTTATAATGGTGTAAAAATTTGCATACCTGGAGATAGTGCTTTGTCAGTTAATAACATTTCTGCTGGATCACATGTACCTTTGAATAGGGAAGCTGACAGTCCTAGTAGTTCACTTGAACAATGCAAGTAGAAGTTTAAGACCATAGATCTTGGGATGGGAGATTATAAAATTGATTCTTTTACAAAAATGCCAATCTCTCCTAGGTCTTATGGGAGACCATCACCAAATATGAAACCTTCATCATCAGCAATGACATTATTTGGAAAATTTGTTGAGTCTTCGGTTCCTATTTAGGAAGAGAAAGAGGAAGTTGTCGTAAGGGACTGGATCTATCATGAGGAAAAATAAAAACACAACGAGAACTTTGCTCCTTCACCTAAAGCTTATGGGAGAGAGTATACACTGGTTAAGAATATGGGTTATCCAGGATATGGTCCCCTTAGCCATAGGTTGGATGCTAAAGCTGAGCCTCTTGACCATGCCCTTTTTGGACGAAAGAATAAGTCCATAGTTGGCTTAGGTTTTGAAAATAAGAAGAAGAAAGGTGTCCCTGTCCCAGCTGCGACGGACAGTGACAGTGATTCAGACTATACACCTGATCTTTCTAATCAACAAGACATGTCTGATGATTGGGCGCCTTCAACAAATCTTCTTTGGGGAGATTCAAAAGATTTGATACTTGACGGTCCTACTATCCCAGCTGCGACAGATAGTGACTATATGACTGCTAGATCGATAATAGAAAGTGTTGCTATCCTAGCTGTGATGGATAGTACCAATGCTAGCACTAGAGAAGGGGAAACCTTTCCCAACCTTGAGGCTTCTACATCACGAGGCCCAAATGCTGATTCAGACACAGACTCCCATGAGTATGAATGGGACTCACTTTCAGATGCAACAGTTGATTTGGACATGGATGTTATCCATACTTATAGTACCCAACCCGATGCGGCTAACGAGCTTAGTGTAGGACTAGAGGATTGTACTCCTCAAATTGCCTTAGTGGACGATGCTTCATTTGGTAGGATGAGTCCTAATTCGGGTATCTTAGGAGAGGACTCGATGAATCCCAATTGTATGGTCACCAGAGATAACACCTTTCACATAAATAACATTGAACCCGTCATTAACCTACCTCTTGTTCACTATGACCTAATTGACTGGTCTCAGCACCATCAAGAGCCTAGATTCCTTACTTTTCAGAATGACTATGAACTTGCCTGCTATCTGAATGCTCTTGAACCTATGGCTTCTTCCACCAGTGAACCGACAACTAGTATGACAGAGCCTGATATTAAGTACCTCAATCTAAAAATAAAAGAAAAAGAAAGAAAGAAAAATAGGTCTGATGGTGAAAACCACTTTGTGGCGGTATTAAAACCAAAAATAGTAAAAAGAGATGACGCATATGCGGGTGAAAACCTCTTTGAGGTGCCTAAGGATGGGGTACTTAATAACTTTTCAAGTTATTTTCAGGACAGATCATCAGTATTGATTGAGCCAACAAAACCAGTTAATTTGAACACAGAAGAAACTCCTCAAATAGTTCATCTTGCTCAGTCTTTATCAGACGAAGAGACCAAGGCATATATAAAATTCTTATAAAAGAAGAAAATTAATTTTTCATGGACCTATTCAGACATGCCAGGGCTTGACACAAATCTTATAATGCATCACTTATCCATAGCTCCAAGAGTCAAACCAGTGAAACAGAGACTCAAAAAAATGCATCCACATGTAGCTCTCCTTGTCAAAGCGGAATTAGAAAAACTTTTGAGAGCTGGATTCATCAGAGCCATCAATTATGTAGAATGGATCTCAAACATAGTACCAGTTTCCAAACATGATGGGTCCATTCGTGTATGCACACATTTTAGAGATTTAAACAAAGCATGCCCAAAGGATGATTTTCCACTTCCAAACATTGACATGCTAGTGGACATGACAGCGGGCTATAACATATACTCTCTAATGGATGGTTTCTCAGGATATAATCAAATTAAAATAGCCCGGCAAAATTAAGAAAATGGGACACGCACCTCGATGATTTGGAAGTAATTCTAGATCACATGGAACAGTTTCAACTCAGATTGAATCCAAAGAAGTGTGCATTTGGTGTCACCTCAGGCAAACTTTTAGGATTTATAATATCAGCAAAAGGAATAGAGGTTGATCCCGAAAAGGTCCAAGCAATTTTAGACATGCCACCTCCAAGAAACATTAGTCAGATGAGAAGTCTTCAGGGATGACTCTAGTCAATTAGGAGGTTTATCTCACAGCTGGCGGATAGAGCACAACCCTTTAATAAGACACTGCATAAGGGTGCTTCTTGCATATGGAATGAGGAATGTCAAAAGAGCCTTGAGAAAATAAAACAGTATTTGGCTAATCCTCCAGTTTTGATGCCTCCTATTCCAGGGAAGCCTTTGATTCTATACATTTCAGCAACAGAGTCTTCCTTGGGGGCATTGTTAGCTCAATTAGATGACACTAGGAAAGAAAGGGCCATATACTATATCAGCCGTACTCTAGTCTCCTATGAGATCAATTATAATAACATTGAGAAGTCTTGTCTTGCAGTGGTGTTTGCTTCTCAAAAGTTGCGACACTATATGCTTGCTCATACCATACATTTGGTTGCAAAAATTGATCCTCTTAAGTACTTGCTTAGTAAGGCTTCCCTCACGGGTAGACTTGCTAAATGGACAATGGTTTTAACAGAATTTGACATAGAGTACATTGAAAGGAAAGCCATAAAAGGGCAAGCTATAGCTGACCAATTAGCTGATTTTCCAATTAAGGATAGTATGCCTATTCAAGTGGAATTCCCAGATGAACACATCTTATATATGACTACTAGCACTTGAAAAATGTTCTTTGATGGTTCCCGCATGCAAAATGGATCAGGTGCTGGAGTATTATTTGTTTCTCCACATGGGTACAATATTCCAAAGTCTTACAAACTTTTATTCCCATGTACGAATAATATTGCAGAATATGAAGCTTTAACCAATGGCTTGAGAATGGCTATAGAATGGAATATCACAGAGTTACATGTCTTTGGGGATTTCCAATTAATCATCAACCAAGTCAATGAGGAGTATTAAACCAAGGATGACAAATTGATACCCTACAAAAAGATGGTTGACTCATTGAAATGTTACTTTACCTTTGTGACGTTTCAACAGATCCCTAGGACAGAGAACAAAACTGCAGATGCCCTGGCCACATTAGCTTCACTTCTTCAGTTGGAGACACATGAATCAAGATTTTAATTCCTAGTGGAAGAGCTACACCATCCTATCTTTGACTCATCTGAAAGCCATGTCATTTGTACCATTGTCACACACGAGTCTTCTCGCTATGGTGCTATCTATTCATATCTTCGTGATGGCTTCATTTTTGACACATTCAACCATTCTGAACACCAAAACCTCATCTGTAACACCTCTCGCCACACCCTTATCTCTGGTGACTTATATAGGAGGGGTTTAGATGGGACGCTCCTTAGGTGCTTGGAAAAGGAGGAATCCAACCAAGCGTTAGTTGACATCCATGAGGGCATTTGTGGTGGACATTCTAATGGTCTTGCCATGGCCCGAAGGTTGCTTAGGGCAGGATATTATTGGCCCACAATGTAGATAGATGCAGTATCCTTTGCTAAGTCATGTGAAAAATGTCAAAAACATGGAAACCTGATTCATGCTCCAGGTAGGGAGCTGATCCCTTCTGTTTCTCATTGGCCATTTCAGCGCTGGGCCTTTGATCTAGTTGGGAAGATTCATCCCAACTCATCAGGTGGACATAAGTTCATTATTACTGCCACTGACTACTTCACAAAATGGGTGGAAGCTATGCCACTTTCTGTTGCTTCAGGGAAGACTATCTCTTTGTTCATCTTGAATCATATTATTTGTCAATTTGGAGTGCCTTCTGAGATTATCACTGATAACAGAGGTCAATTCAAGAATAAGGACCTTAAGCATTTATGCAAAAAGTTTAAAATCAAGCAACATTGGTCCTCCATCTATTTTCCATAGGGAAACAGACAGGCAAAAGCCTCTAATAAAACCATTCTTAAAATTCTTCATAGGACAGTGCACAAGAATGGTAGGGATTGGCACTTGCAAATTAATCCAGCACTATGGGCTTATAGAACAAGCATTCGCACACCTACAGGAGCCACGCCTTTTGCCCTTACCTATGGTGCTGAAGCAGTATTACCTTTAGAAGTAGAGATCCCATCACTCAAAGTCTCACTCAAAGGATTGATAACAGATGAGGATTATCGCACTATGAAGTTACAGGAACTAGAACTTCTAGATGAGAAGCATAAGGCTTCATTTGATCATATGAGAGTGTATCAGAAGCGTATGTCTAAAGCATTCAACAAGAAGGTTCACCCTAGAGAGTTTCAAATAGGTGATCTTATTTTGAGAGAGAACCCTAAGAATCAACAAAACAGAGAACAAAAGGGCAAGTTCGAACCTAATTGGCTTGGACCATATGTTATTACAGCTGCTTTTGGTACCGATGCATATTTACTATCAGATCCCGATGGAGAATAGCTCCCTGATCCCATCAACATTGTGCACCTCAAGAAGTTCTATCTTTGATGCCCATTTCTATCTGGGGGCATTTTTTGTACATACTTTATGGATCCTGAAAAAAAATACCAAAAAAATTGATATATGATGCTGAAAAAATCCTAAAAAGCATAAAAAGTCCTGAAAAAAATATTAAAAAAAATTCAAAAAAAATTCAAAAATTCAAAAAATAAAATAGAAAAAGTGCCTTGGTGAAAACCTGGAAACAAGCGCCTTGGTAGCAAAAATACAAAAAAAGAAAAAAATGAAAAAATGAAAAAAGAAATCCAAGTGGTGAAAACTTGGAAACAGGCGCTACTTGAGGCCTTTGCACTCCTATTTATTAGTATGCGTCCTCGACACTTAGCCACTTTCCATCATGCCTTGACCCTATTTGACTTGGTCTGAAATTGGTCTTTATCTTTGTCTAGGGGGCATAACTGTTAGCATAGGTCCTTTAGGGGCGTTTGTCTCTTGGGGCATTTCACAACAAGTGTTTTTCAACACCAACCCAAAGAGTGTTTTTCAACACTACCCCTGCGTCGAGTGTTTATTAACACTTATCAGATGTCTTTCCCAATAGTCTAAGTATAATGCAATATTTCTCATTAGTAGATGTGATAACCAGAGTCTAACTTTATGACCAACACACACGCACTTAAACAATCAACTCGTTGAGATATGTTGACTTTATTTTTCTTTGTGTGTTATCTATGAGGATTTCTTTGATGAGTGGTCTCTCCCTGAGAAGTTTTCGAGGATGCATAGCTAGAAGACTGAGGGTATGAGAACATGTTTTATTTCTTTATCTGCTTATGGGTATATTTTGTTGATCCTAACTGTCATGAGCATTTATGCTGGTCTTACTTGACACTTGGGGTTGACAAGGTATTATCCTTGACTGTTTTGCGAGTGCATGCTTCTAGTTATCCTGACTTTCATGTGTCTTGATACAAGCATAATCTTGCCATATCAAAACTTAGGTGATCTCACTGCATTAGTCATCTTGACCTCCATGTCTTTGATGCCTAGGTGAGATTTCCATATTTTCTTCTGATAAAGATCATATTCATATCCACATAGTTATGCTAGTGTGCATTGTATGATCTTACGACGCTACCAATAATGCTCGATGATGATAATTAGATGACTATAGGCATTGTGACCTTGCAAGTCAACCACTTTCATAGTAGCTTGCATTCTTTGGTTCATGGTAGTTAGTTTTGCATCTTGCACATGAAGAGAGCTCTCCTTTTCATCTTACATGGACCTATCAGCCAACTGCGCTCACCTTTCCTTCTTCTCGATCATGTCTTTCACTCCTTATCTTTTTCATCTCGAACCTGTTCCTGTTCATCACAAGGGGTTAATCATATCATCATATCTATATCACAACTATCATTTCCAAAAATATGAGTCTATATCATACACATGAGAATTAACCATACATCTATGAGAGAGAACATACATAAGCATGTACATAAGCATTTTTTAGCAAAATGATAAGACAATATACATAAACTGATGCATCCATCACAAGAGAGACATAAACACATGATATAATTGAACATCCCGTAATCTCATATATACATCAATGTCATGATACAATATACAATATGGGATCTCATAATCTGGATCAATGTCTCAAGATATGTCTAACTCTAAAACCTAAGACTGACTGCCACCCTCATGTCTTGGTGCTGGTGGAGGTGGTGCTAGATCAGGAACTACATCTGATCTACCCACTACGGCAGAGTATGATGGTGCTCTCCGATCCTCTAGGACTGCCTGAATGTAGAGGCCATAATAATATGCAGCTCGTGCTGCCTCTCTTTGTCTCTCTGCCAGGGCCACCTGTAGCTGCCTCTCCCGATGCTCTGTCTCTGCTCTCTGATTAGTGAGCTACTGCTCTCTCACTGCTATAGCGATCCTAAGCTGCAATATCTCAGCCTCGAGAGCCTGTATCCTCGCTCTCAGATCATCTCCACCCACCGGTTGGTCCTGCTGTGCCTCTGCCTGCCGGCGAGCTGGTCTCGCCTCATCCTCAGGCGTCACCGATCTCTATCCCCATGACCGTTTCTGGCCACCTGATCTAGCTCCCTCCCCTCTCTCCATCCTCCTCCCTCTCCCCCTCCTTCCATCTCCTCCATCCCCTCCATCCCCTTCATCTCCTCCATCCCCCCTGTCATCTCCTCCGTCTCCCCCCTGTGCTGGTACCTGTGCATCTGGTATCGTAAATCGAGGGAATGGCACCCTCCGCCGCTCTGCCCTGTATGCTGCATCAGCCCCTGCATCTACCACCTCTGGGTAATACTCTTAGGGATCACTCCTGATACCCATTATCTCTGCGACTGCCTGATGATAGTCTAACATGGGTAGCCACCCATGTCCCTCCTCATCCCTACCCCAGGCGTATGTAGTGGTCTCTGTCGAGACTCGCTGCTGCCTCCCAAACTACCGCCATACCCGAGTGATGCAAAATCTCTCTACTATCTCTAAGTGTCAGCCTACTAACGACCGAGTGCACAGCATGTAGCTCAACTCCTCATCTGCATCACTCCACCCCTCCACATCCCTGTATGGCCTCCATGTGAAAGTAGCCATCTCATCCAAAATCCTCCTGTAATATATCACATCCCTAGTATGAGCATGTGATATGAACCCTACATATCTATATATGTAGGGGTATCTCCTCTCCCTTGACTGAACCTTCAGGCGCATCACCACGATGTGCTCCCACGCCCACACCTATGCCAGGATGGCACCGCACGCCCACGACTGGCTGTCCCTGTACACGATCTCATGTAGCTCATGGTACATCTCTGCTAGTATGGCCGGACCCCATGCCATGCACCAAGGTCTGCCTACCAAGTCCATCAGTAACTTGGCCCATCCGAGCGGGAATCCCTTTTGACTGCGATCAGTCATCAGGATCTGTGAAATGATCGATGCCACAATACATGGCACTGGGAAATTTCTGCTGAAATCCTCTACTAACCACTCCCAGCTGACATGCCGGTCCAGGATAGTCACATCCTAAAACATCTCCTGGATCATCTGTTGCCCCTCGGTCACATCCTGATCATAGTATACCTGTGCCATCACACGAATCATGTTAGTTTTCATCATATAGAAATATTCCACTTACACAATTTAAAAACATGATTATACTTACAGGCTCGTCGTGACATGAAACTCGTAGGATCCTGTACACGTCCTCTAGCATGATGGATGCCTCACCTGTGGGAAGATTGAAGGTGTTGTGCTCGCTATGCCATCTCTCAGCCAGCGCAGTCAACAACCCATGGTTAGCTCCAATGTTTGGGAATCTCAGTAAATACTTGAATCCCATAGCCCTAATGTCAGCATTGCCCGGATCATCTAGATCTCGGACACACCTCAGCCCAGTCACCTTCGGCGCTCTGATGATCAGCGTTGGAAAGACCTCCTGCAAGCCATTAAACCAAGCCAGTTGTTAGAACATATCATGATGGATGCCTAAAAATCAGTCTAACACATCTTTAAATGCATAATATTATCTGGACCCATGTCATTTTTGCTCAAAATACTTAAAATTTCAAAATTTGCCCTTGGGCAATACTGCTTTTTGGAGAAGTATCACGTGATACTTCTCCTTATAGTGGTGCGATATACTTTGGGTCGTGTGATACTTCGCCCGGTATCATGCGATATTTCACCCAGTATCGTGCGATACTGGTGCCTATACTTGCGCGATACTTTGGGGACCCGCGAAGTATCACGCAATATTTATCCCCAAAGGGCACGATACTTTTAAAGTATCGTGCGATATTTCACCCCACTTAAAAATTTGAAATTTTAAAACTTTACAAAACGTGCTTAAAAGGTATTAATGACTCAAAAATAGTGAGTTTTTTGAAAACATACCGGGGCAGGATAGTGTGGTGGCCGGTTGTGCAACCGGGCGCACTTGAATTGATGCTTGTGGATGGGAACTCCTGCTTGTTGGGCCATATTCTCTCTCTCAAGCTCTGAAAATTCTCAAATCACTATAAGACAAATGATTTTTGAAAATGACATTTTCAACCCTTTTATAGCATTTTGACTTTTGACCAATTTTCAAAACACTTCAGAATTGCGCAAAAATTGCACCCCTAGCTAATTTCAATGTCCTGAATCCATTTTCGGACTCGAAATCAAAATTTGAGATCATCTTGATAGTCAAAATTGCATTTTAATTTTCCCCTTCTTCTACGCAGTTGGCTAAATATTTTGAGGCCTAATCCTTCGCTCTTTGTTGGGGCATCGTCATTTCTTCATTTCCATGTCTTCCAAACTTCTAGTCTTTCATTCATCTTCACTCAATTCACTCATTTCTCACGTTTGACTGCCTCTTTCTCAGTCAGGCTGGGGCATGTTTTAATGGTTAACCTATTGACCTTTACATCCGATTATGATTTCATTCTAATTTGATCAAATCTTTATCAATTCGCTGTTCTCCTCTCTCTGATTTTGATTTTGACTCCGAGGGGGCAGTACCTATGGGATTCTCATCCCTGATCATCTTGATGCTCTTGATTCAGACATCTTTTGTGAGCTTTTGCTCAAATTTGAGATCCTTATCTCTTATTTTGAATGTGATCCCGAATCGACCTCATGTTCAAAGGCCTTTGTCTATGATTGTCCGGATGTGATCCCGAATCGACCTCACATTTGAGTTGTCTTGTGATCCCAGATTGATATCACATTTCAATTCTTCTTTGACTGCATGTGTTCCCAGATCGATCACACATTAGTCAAAGAGGGGAAAATGTATGCACCCTAAAATGGTCACCTAGACTTTGGGCCCCATTTATTTGATTTATCAACCCTGAATCATTTTGATCAATAATCAATATTTTCAACATTATCAATTTCTTGATTAAATCTTAAATTTGATCATATATTAAATTTTTATCCTGTGGGCTAACCATTTTATCCTAAAGTCTTTATTTATTCAAAAGGAATATTTCCTCCCCTTTTAATAAATAAAAAGCCCCACCTTTTCATCTTATCCTAAGTTGCACAAATAAAGCACTATTCCTATTTTATAAAAAGAAGAAAACACTTTTTGTCTCATATGGACATAAATTCAACTCCTATTTTTCTATTGGAGGATACTTGTGCACATGGATTGCTCCTTTTTCAAGCTCCACCGCTGATTAAGACTTTTTGCCTCTTAATCTCAATGGTCCATTTCACCTCATTTCTTATAAAAGGAAAGCTCTCTCCTTCATTTGCATATACCAAGTTTTGAATGCTAATCTTATGCTGCAGGAATTCTTGGAGACTTTTGGAGCTTTTGGAAACCTTATTGTTCTTAGTCTTTCATTCTTGCATTTTAGCTTCATTTCATAGCTTAGTTTCCTTTGATGCAATAGATTAATCCCACATAGTCTAAATAGGAAGGATTTGTAACACTTGTTCTTTCCTTTTCATAGAATACTTTGCATATTTGCATCCTCATTTTAGTTGCATTGCATTGCATTTTCATAGTGATTCTTGAAGATATTGGCACTCTTGCCCTTGTCTTCACTTGAATCTCTCGTTGTGTGGTTGACTAGCAAGGTCACAAGCTTATAGCTCTAGCTAAGAGCAAATACATCATAGTCCCTTGCAACTCCATGCATAGAGAGCTATGAGCCGCTTTGTGAGGCCTCATTGTTGAACAATCTTGCATGTAATGGTTCATAGAAGTGCACCATTTTAGCGTGTACACGATCTTGCGATGCTACCAACAATGCTCGATGATGATTATTAGAGACTAATGGCTTTGTAACCTTGCAAGTAAACCACTTTTCATAATAGCTTGCATTCTTAAGTTCATGATAGTTAGTTTTGCATCTTGCATATGGAGAGAGCTCTCTTTTCATCTTTCACGGACTTATTAGTCAAACTGTACTCACCTTTCGCTTCTTCCCGATCATGTCTTTCGCTTCTTGTCTTTCATATCACATCATTTTCTATTCATTTCGAGATCAAAACTGAAATTCGAGTTCACCTTGATCGTCAAAATCACATTTCTCCTTCTTTCGCGTAGTTGGTTGACCTTTTGAGGCCCGATCCTTCAATCTTCACTGGGGCATCCTTTCCTTCTTCATCTCCATCTCTCTCACCCTTCTAGTCTTTCATTCATCTCTCTCTGAGGTCTTGACTGGGGCATATCTTCACTGCTTGATGGTTATCCTCTTATCTTTCATCTTCGATTATGATTTCTAGTGATTTGATCATGTTGCTCTTGCTTCTGCATTCCCTCTACCTGATTTTGCTTTCAATCCCGAGGGGGCAGACACATAATATCCTATCAGCTATTCTCCAGAGCATATGCTTGACCATTCCATTTGCTTTGATCGATCTATCTTTGTGCTTGACATGTTAGTTCTCGTCTCGAGTTCTGATACTATCCATCTCTTTCCTAAGTGTTCAATATTGTCGCTACCAGGCTGACCATGCAGGATTTGCTATCTCTCTACACTTCATTCTTTGGAGTCAGATCTCTATCTATTATCTTCTTGAATAATCTATTTTTTGACGTAATGTGTTGCCAGATTGATCACACATTAGTCAAAGAGGGGCAAATGTAATCACCCAAAAATAGTCACCTAGACTATTAGCCCCTTGCTAGCATTATTTGCTAAAATCATCAATTGCTTATTCTTGATCAAATCCTATTTTATCATTTATTCGATTATTTTCTATGGGCTAACCATTTTATCCTAAAGTATTTATTTATTTAAAAGGAATTCCCTCCCCTTTTAATAAATAAAAAGTGCCCACTTTTCCTCTTATCCTAAGTTGCACAAATAAATCATTATTCTTATTTTATAAAAAAGAGAAAAGGTCTTTTTGTCTCATATGGGACACAAAAGTCAACTCTTATTTTCTCATTGGAGGATGCTTGTGCACATGTATTTCTCCTCTTTCAAGCTCCACCCTTGATTAAATCTTTTGCCTCTTAATCTCTATGGTCCATTTCTTTTCAATTCCTTTAAAAGGAGAGCTCTCTTTTCATTCTAGATCCCCAACTTTTTATGCTAATCTTATGCTGCAGGATTTCTTGGAGACTTTGGAGCTTTTGGAGACCTTCTTTCATCTAGCTTTCATTCTTGCATCATATCCTGGTTTCTTTCATTGCATTCTTAATCTAGTTTCCTTTCATGCTCTAGATTAGCTCACATAACTTAATTAGTAAAGATTTGTAATACTTCTATCTTTCCTTTCATAGCTTAGCTTGCATTTTCATTTCTAGCATAGTTGCATTGCATCTCCATCTTGATTCTTGAGGATATTGGCATTCTTGCCCTTGTCTCTTTGAATCTCTCATTGCATGGTTTACTAGCAAGGTTATAGGCTTAATAGCTCTAGTTGAGAGCATTCTTAACACCCTTGCACTCCATGCCTAAGGAGCTCTAGGTCGCTTTCTCAAAGTTTCCCACTCATAGATTCTCTTGGAAGTAATGACTCAGAGAAGTGCACATTCTAGTGTGTACACTCATAACATAGTGAAATTAATGGCATAAGATTTATTTTTTCAAGAATTGTATAGAATAATCTCCTTCATAGAATTTCAAACATCTGATTTCTGACATCTATCCATGGATGTTTAATGGCAATTTGATTTCTGAAAATAGAAGTATGAAAGGACATGATTGAAATAGGCAGATTTCTCTCTCTCTTTTCTATAATTGACAAAGGAATTAGAAACATCACCAGGATATTTGTATTTATATTTGTAATTTTAAAGGGTTCCCTTATCATAGTATTAATATTTTATATTTTACCTTTCTAACAAATTATCTAGCTATGAAGATATCTTTTAGTAAAGCTTATTTGCAGGACAAGGGATCTCAATTAAGAAAAGGATTCAGATTCTACCCTGAAATAATGATCTCCACCCATAAGAGAGTCTCTTGTAAATACTATGAATGGGAATGGGGGTACAACAATGATATTAATGTAAAAGGGAGATTCAATCTTGTTATGTAAATGAAGGAATGCCTTCATAATTTTTATGCATTCTTATAATCTAGACCTCAGTCTCGGGCTAGACTAAAGGTTTTTTTCTCCATTCTTTCCTACCAGTGCCTGCATAGAACGAAGATTTTGTAACCTATTATAATTTTAATAAAAAAATATTTTGGCCTTAGCCTTTTACCGATAAAAAAACAAACTCGCATATAAAAAAAATTAATTAATATAAAAAAACAAACAATGGTAGGTGCAAGAGCAGGTGTTGGTGGAGGCATAGGTACAGGTACAGGAGCTGGTGTACGATCAGGTGCTGGTACTGGTGTGGGCATAGGTGTAACTACAAGAGTAGGTGTAGATCCAGGTCCTTGTCCAAATGTAGGTTTTCCACCTAATACCTGGTGGAGATCTAAAAATCATAAGGTTTTTGATTGATCACAAAAGAATCCACCATGGTAACAAGATTTTGCTTGCATTTTCTCCTCTACATCCATTATGTAGCCTGCAGTGAACGAGCATCATGATCTTGGATTCCAGAGTTGTCATTTTCAGGAAAAAAAAATGCAAATAAGGGATATTCTAAAAATAAGGGAGTGAAATTGATCTTTCATGGAAAAGAAGTGGTACAACCTACTAAGCCCTTCTTTGTAAATCCACAATTTCATGATCATTGTACGCCTATTGGAACGACAGGGAACCTGCCAGATGCTATGTTTGCTATTTCAAACATCAATTCGAGCTCTTTCAAGGGGGACGTGGAAAAATTTAGGCCCTAGCAAGGATCATCTTCATTTGAAATAGGGGAATCATTCAAAGAGGCTCTAGATCATCCTCTGCATATTCTGCATTTTGAAAAAGGTTTTGTGCAGGATGTTAAAAATTTGAAAAATTTCAAACGTCTACATTATATGCTACAACAGAGGACCAGGGGTGCTTTCCAATCTCACAGGAATAGGAAGCATGGACAAAATGGTAATCATATTCATCATCACTTCCAAAAGTGGCCTATTTTTTATATCTGTGAGGGTACTCCTCCTATGTCACCTGTCCAAATTTCATCTAACCCTCCTAAGATCCAAACAAAGGCTGCTAGAGCAGAGCAAGAAATAGAGACTCCATCCTCTGATGAATTTTGTAGATCTGATGGATCAAAATCTCAGCAAGCAGCTAATGCTCCCACTCCTAAATAAACAATACCTATATCACCTAGGGCCCCCTCCAATCCAAAAAAGATTCATCAAGTGTGGCAAAATAAATAGACTCTGGATGCAGGTTCAAAGGAGTCAAATGAGCAAGCTCCAAATCAGCTGAGAATCACACTTCTGGGCCACTTGTTGCAGAATTCAATTGGCCTCCTCCATCAATCTGCCCTCATAGGTAAGTTTGCTTCTTCTTCATTGTCATTTTCTGACATTAAGGAGTGGGCATTTTCTTCTTAGTCAGGTTTAAAATATATTTCTTACATAGATCTGGGTTCCTAATATTTTGTTGCCATCTTTAAATCAAAAGAGCTCAGGGATTCCATCCATAAGCAAAAAGGATGGTTCTATCATGGGTCAAGACTCTTCACTATGATTTGGGTTCCTAATTTTAAGCTGCAGCCTACAGATATTCACTTTTTTCCCTTTTGGATCTCATTTCCTCTCATACCTCTTGAATACAGAGATCCTCAAATTATTAATTTTTTTGCTAATAAATTGGGTATCTTTCTCAAGCATGATCTTATACCTTTTGATCGCCCGCATTTGGATGTTAGAGTTTGCCTTCTTCTAGATATGCGAAAAGCTTTTCCTAGTCAACTCTTGATCAATTCTCAGTGGGGTTTATGGAATCGGTCCATCAAGATCCAAGATGAGGCTACAGTGCACAAATTCCAATTTAGACTTGGGCATTTCAATACTCAATGTCAGGATGCAGTACAAGGTTCAATAGAAGTATGCTCAGATCACAATTCTGATCCCACATTATGTACTCATAAAGCTATATCAGACATTCATAATTTTCATAATGCTTTACGACACCATGATAACTCATTGGGAGATCTTCAAGTTTTGAACATTAATAAGATGTCAAACATAAGGTTCTCTCTACCTTTGAAATTGGCTTTGCCTTTCATTCAAAGTCTCCTAGCTGGCTCAAAAGTTTTTGAATCCCTTCCTCCATCCTCAACCCTATCAATCTTGTCGATTTATGATGCCCTAAGGTTGAAGTCTTTTAACTTGGAGTCTGCATTTTCCTTTAATATATCACGGGATTTGTTCAATAAAACTCACTTTACAGATTGGAAGGCTCATCAAATTGGTGATCAGATTGTTATAGAGATAGCATCCAATATTATTTTTGGATAGAAGAGGAAGAAGGATATATCTTAGGTGAGCAAAAGACTAAGACACTCGATGACCTGCTTAAAGAATTCCAATATTGGAACAATCAGGCTCCCCCGAAAACCTTGAATACTTGTAGGACTTTAGATTTTTGGGAAGCTACATGTGATACTTATAAATTATACCAGTTAATGGCTTCTCCTCTCACTATTAAGGATTCCTTGGGCTTAGAGGATTGTATATACCAACAATTTCAAAATCTGGCTGATAATACAGTCTCTCAATGATCGAATATTAATATTGGTGAGACTGAGATTAACACTGCTCAATCTTATACGAAATCTGAGAACTCTTCTTCTTTGGGGATTTTTATTCATCATAAAACTCTTTCAATTGCTCAGTCTCCATCCCAAAGTCAGCAGGTACCCAAGACGCCCAAATCTAGAGGTATACCTAAAGGCTCCAAGACTAAATCTGAAATAGCAGCAGGTATTAAAACTACTTTGGATGACAGTTTTGTAGTTACTAAATGAGTGACAAGGAGAAAAAAAGATTCTCCTTATCAGCAATGAAGATAAACTCCTGGAATGTTAGAGGCATTAATTCCTCTGACAAAAGAGGTAGGATCAAGCAATTAATTGATTCTATGAAGGCAGATATTATTATGCTTCAGGAAACTAAACTATTTCAAGACAGCTTTGCTAAGACAATGGCCAAATGGCCAAAGTGGTCTTCTTTGCACTCTCCCAGGATAGGAGCTTCAGGAGGTCTTGCTATTCTCTGGAATCCCCAAAAAATTCAAGGATAGCTTATTCAGCAACATTCAAATTGGAATATGTTGAAGATGTCAGAGTTTGATATTTCTTTTATTCTGATAAATGTTTATGGGCCTACTTCAACACAAGACAAGCTCAAAGTTTGGGACAACCTTACTCATTTGATTCAGCTTCAAGATTCCCAGAATGTCATTCTAGGTGGTGATTTTAATGCAGTGTTGAGCCAGTCAGAGAAATCAGGAGGTATTTGTCCACCTCTCAAAACTATCCAAGACTTTTCTCATTTTGTGGATAATAATAACCTTATGGATATTCATCCTTCATAAGGTTCATTTACCTAGACAAATAGGAGGGCTAGATTTGCACAAATAGTTGTTCATTTGGATAGATTTCTCCTTTCTCAATAATGGAAAATTTATAAATTTTATATTCAATCAGAGATTCTTTCTTTGTCGGGTTCAAATCATTTTCCAATCTCTCTCTCTATCATTCAACCAGTTAATGGGGACAAAAATTGGTATAATTCATCTTTCAAGTTTGAAAGAATGTGGCTTCGCCATCCTCATTTTCTTTAGCTATTAAAACAATGGTGGGTCAGTGCACCCTTTTTTCAAGGATCCAAGATGCATCAGTTTACCATGAAATTGAAACATGTCAAGGAGCTCATAAAGAAGTGGAATCAGCATGTTTTTAAGAATGTCTTTAAACAGAAAGAGGTTATTAAATTACAGTTGGATGAAATATATAGCAATATCATTCAAAACGGTATGACTAATGATAGTTATGTTAAGCAAAAGAGCCTTTAGCAAGAGTGGGAAGAGCTATGTAGCATAGAAGAAGAATATTGGAGACAAAAATCCAAAGAATTGTGGCTACAACAAGGAGGTAAAAATAAAAAATATTTCCATGCTTCATCCAAACAAAAGAGATCTGCTAAAACAATATTTCAAATTAAAGAAACTAACTCCGGAAACATTTTAACCAATGCGCAACAAATTCGGGAGGAAGGTGTCATGTTCTTCAAGAACCTTCTTGCTCCAGCTAAATACCCAACACCCCTAGCTTCACAAGTGAATGATCTCCTTGAGGCCATTCCAACAATGGTGTCTCCCAGAGATAACATTATGCTTATGGCTCCATTCTCCTTTCAAGAAATTCGAGATGTAGTTTTTTTCATTTCCCCCAGACAAAGCCCTGGGCCCAGATGGATTCACTATGCTTTTCTTTCAAAGTTGTTGGGATACTATTGGTTGGGATTTGTTAGCAGTTGTTGAGGAGTCCAGGAAGAATAAAACCATGCTCAAATATTTAAATACTACTAATATTGCAATTATCCCAAAAATAAAGGATTCTAAGACATTTGTTGATTTTCGGCCAATATCATTGTGCAACTTAACATATAAGATTGTCACGAAAGCTATTTATTTGCGGTTGCAGCATCTTATCCAAAACATAATTTCTCCTGAGAAAGGCGGTTTTGTTTCGGGTCGGGAAACTATGGAAGGAGCAATGGTAGCTCATGAAGTCCTTCACTCCATCAACATTAATCAGTCTTCCAATTTTGTGAACAAGCTAGATATGATGAAGGCATATGACAGAGTATGTTGGTCTTTTCTATTTCAAGTCCTTTAGAAAATGGGTTTTTCAAAATGTTGGTGCAAATGGATAAAAGCATGCATCTCAGGAGCTTGATTCTCAGTTATTATCAATGGGAAAGCATCAAGTTTCTTCTCTTCTACTCAGGGTGTGAGACAAGGAGATCCACTTTCCCCAATAGGACTATCAAGCATCATCATTTGCTAGGCAAGTGGAAGGGAGAAAACATTAATGGTACATCTATTTCCATCACTCATTCTTTATTTGCTGATGACACATTTCTTTTTGGTATTTCACAAGTCTCAGAGGCAAGATAGATTAAGCATATACTACAGTTATATTCGGTTGTATCAAGGCAAAAAATTAATCCTAAAAAATAAAAAATCTTTCTATTCAATACTAACAAAGTTATATTAGATAGAATTGTGCAGATTCTGGAATTTTCAGAGGAATTTTTACCCTTAATATATCTTGGAATTCCATTCTTTATGGGGTCAAATAAAACAATTTATTGGAATTCCATCCTTGAAAGAATCAAAAGTAGAGTAGTGGCATGGAAAGCCAGATGGCTCTCATTATCAGGCATGATTATACTCATTAAATCAGTACTTTTAGCTATCCCGAACTACTATCTAGCTATCCTTAAAGCCCCCCCTTCAGTCCTTTCACAAATTCAAAAATTGATTAGAGGTTTCCTTTGGGTGGGAAATATGATGAAAGAGAAGAAAATCACTCTTATCTCTCTCCAAGACATGACACATATTCCTGCAGTAGGTGGAGCAGGAGTTCATGATTTATCAAAGAGGAATGTAGCATTTGGTGGCAAGATGGTTTGGCAAATATATAGCAAGCCCCGATCTACTTGGTGTTAGATTATGCAGTAGAAGTACCTAGACAACAATGATCCATCAAGAATATTCTCAATGCTCGATCCTCCTAAGGGGTCTGTGATTTGGGACTTTATGGTATCATTAAGAGACATTGTTCTCAAATATGTAACTTGGGAAGTAAATAATGGAGACAAGGTAAACTTTTGGAGAGATTCCTGGAATGGTCAACCTCCACTAATCAAATTGCAAAAAACTCAAGATCTTCTATCAGTTTTAGAGTTTTTATGGGGGACTCAAGTTACTCATTTCATATCTGCAGTTTGCCTTTTCTCAAGGAAAGTCATATGGAAGGATCAGGATCAACTTCCTCTATCTCAACAGGGAAGAGATTATTTTCAATCCATCCTAGAAAAGAGACAAGTCTTCCTATCGAATAATGAAGACAAATTATTGTGGGCCCCATTCAAGGATGGCAATTATTCAATTAAAGAGGGATATAAGCTTATCCAAAGAATTGCCTCAGAAAAAAATCCATCACGAGCATACTCATTTTGTTGGAACCATGTCATTCTACCAAAAGCTGGGTGTTTTGCATGGCTTGCAATCAAGAACAGGATCCTAACAAGTAATAGATTGGAGAGATTAAATATTGCTCCAGCCTTCAAGTGTGTATTATGTGATGAAGAATATGAAACATGTGACCATATTTTTGTGAGCTGTCCTTTTGCACACCAATGATGGATGTTTGTTCTCAGGAAATTAAATTACATTACTCCTCTTCAAAATAACATATGGGATATCTTCCAAGCATGGCCAATCCTTCTTCCCCAGGCTTTGTTTGCTGGATTATGGAAATGTAGTCCAACATTAGTCATATGGGCTATTCGGTGGGAAAGAAATAAATGCATCTTTAGAAAAGAATTTTCCTCTATTGATAAGGTGTTAGAGGGTATTGAAAAGTTGATAGTGGAAGTAACTAATGCAAGTCTCAGTAGATGTAAGATCAATCCTGTTATTACATCATGGGATGGCAATATTCTTTGAGAATGGAAAACACTATTTATTCCCTCAGGATGTGGATTAGTCAGTAAAACACAAACTAAAGTAGATCGGTCTATTGTGCATTGGCAGCCTCCCAATACAGGATATGTGAAGCTCAATTTCAATGGAGTTTCTAGAGGAAACCCAGGTAAATTGGGATTAGGGGCATGTATTAGAGACTGTAATGGGAAAGTGATAGCACTTACAACTGCCCCCCTACCGGATGGAACCAATAATATAGCAGAAGCTCAAGCCTTGTTTGTGGGATTAATCCTTGCCAAGAAAGGGGATTATCATCGAGTGCAAATTGAAGGTGACTCTCAGGTAATTATTAATGCTTGCATTAAGAGACAAACATACTCCTGGTAGCTTAAGTATATCCTCCATCAGATATGGAATCTAATAGATCAATGTCATGAGGTAAGTATATATCACACTCTCAGGGAGGGAAACAAAGTGGCCAATTATCTTTCAAACTTAGGATGTGATGGCATCATGAGTTCAACCTTTCAACCAAAGATATTCATTGATCAACATGAGGAGTTGCAATTGTTGATTAATTCAGATTTAGAGGAGTGTCAGTATTAATCATTTTTCATTTGGGCTTATATGGCATGATTGCAGTGGTAAAGTTTGCAATGAATATTGTTCATGCTCCTTTAATTATAGCCACCAAGTTTACTGTCAAGTGGGCGTCACATTCGTACATCAAGTGGTCTAAATGGACGCATGATGTAGATCACATGCTGTGAGATTACTTCAGTGTCTGATCAAACATTATTCTCACATGGTCATTTGTCCTTCAAATCTTCTGCAAGAGCTCACATTTGATTGCAATTTATTCACACATGATTTGGCATTTAAGTGTCACTCCTCGGGTTTATTTATATCATTCAACATAGTGGATACAGTGCACTTGAAAATTTGCTGGCCTGATGATGTTGAATTTTGCGGAGGTCTATGTCAAGTGTGATTCCTACTTTCAATTTCATAGGGCAATTTTGCCTAAAAATTATCGGATTTGGCTTCATCTGAGGGTGGAGGAGAATGTTCTTCCACTGCAAATTAATGACACCACCATGGACAAAATGTTTTGTGTACATTCTCCTTTTATTCAGTGGGCTATAAGGCATATAATTGGGGATGACATTCTCTCCCCTTCTTCTAGGCATTTCCTATTTCTGTCAAATTTGGTGTCCATTTTTATTTCAAATGCTATGGAATTGTTGTAGTCAATTCCACTTCTAGAGATCCTTGCTTCTAAAGTTGTTCATCAACACTTTTGGACTGAAAAAAAGCTCAAAATGGCAATGCAACATTATGACTTCTAGGCTGGTCACACCTTAGTTGGAGGCCTCTTCTTGCGATCTCAATTGCTTCATAAGCATGAGTTCATGGCAACATATGAAGCATTACAAAAATCATTTGAAAAGCAAAGCCCTTGCTTCATGAAATCCACCTTTCAAGTCACTACGAGGGCTTTGGGCTTCCAATTGGAAGAGAGAGTTAAGCGAATAGGGTATGCATTGCTAGATCTTCTGGGGTTACCAAATAAAGTCTACTCACAACAGCCTTTTCAAGGGCTTCCATCTCGATCGGTTCCTGGTTTGCAAGGTGTGTTGGATGTTTCGCAGGGTAGTCAAGGGCTTCCATCTCGATCGGTTCCTGGTTCGCAAGGTGTGTTGGATGTTTTGCAAGGTATGGGTTCTTCATCTTCACCGGGTCAAGCTCATGGTTCCCTGGGTGTTCTGGTCGGTAGCCCATCAAATGTTGTTGCAAGTTCTGGTTGGTCGATGCCACTTCAAGATGATCTGGTGTGCGATTGGGATGTGATGATTGCAGCTGCATCTCCTTCAGCTTGGGATGTGAAACACAGGTCGGGTTGGGAATCTTCACCATAGCCCCCATCGACCTCTGGCTGGGAATGTGTTGCTTGTATTTCGGGTGTTTCAGTCTCCCCTCATGTGGTTGAATGTGTAGAAATGGAGGAGTGAAACTAACGATAGTTCAAAATTTTTGGAATTTTGAATTTTGATCGTTCAAAGAATGACTTTGTAATTGGAGGAAGTATTATCTCCAAATTGTAAGTAGGGCACTTATATTTCATCGATATGGGTACTATTGTAAATATTGATGTTTAAAATTTTTTGTGTAGTTAGCGACGATTCTGGGTTTTTCTTACTGATTTCGTTCTCAGTTGAGCTTTTGAATTAGTTTTTAGGTTAATAAAATATATTTAGTGGCTTGTCCACTTTTGCCAAAAATAAATTCAAAAATTATTTATTTTTAATCAGAATTAATAATGTATAGGTATAGTATAGTATGTTGTATGTATGTATGTATGTATGTATGTATATGTATATATGTATCTATATATATATAGTATACATATATATGTGTATATAGAATATATATACACATATATATACATACATATATATGTATGTATGTATGTTTGTATGATACATACATACATACATACACATATATATATACTTGACATACATAGATATATATATACTTATAGTATATATTTTGTATATGTATAGATGATATATATATGTATTATATATATAGATATGTACATATAGTATACATACATGTACATATATTATCGTACATTACATTCATATATATAGTTATATATATAATACATACATGTAGATATAAGTATGTATGTTATGTGTGGTGTGTGTGTGTGTATATACATATATATACTTATATACTATATACATATATATACATATTTATATAT